>JAJMEW010000218.1:0-61371 GCA_030574395.1 Pichia californica
TCGACGCTAATACACTGAGATTGAGAAAATGTATAAAACTTTTTTAATAACAAATGCTTTGGTGGCCCAGCTGGTTAAGGCGTCAGTCTCATAATCTGAAGATCGCGAGTTCGAATCTCGCCTAGAGCATTTAGTTATATTTTTTTTACATTTTAATTTAAGTCTTTTTTAATTGTTCATTGCCTCGTTAAAATTTTTATTTACAAGATATACGTTATAACTTATATGAGTTAAATCAACTATTAACTACATGAGTATCTCTTCAACTTCCATTCCACATCCAATGCATCTTTTAACATATGAATTTTCTGGAACTTCCATACCTTGGTCGTCTATAGATTTCTTTTTTTGTGGTGCTGACCATTCATGAATATGCTTTTTGTCCCTACGAGACCTTAAATTCCTAGTTAATTCTTCTGCTCTTAATTTTTTTCTCATTTCTTTTAATTTATTATTGAATTTCCTTTCCCTTCTATTCTTTCTCATTTCTTCTCTACGCAACCATTCATTATCTAAGTTTTCAGATGAGCCCCATTTTTTAAAAGCATAATCTTCAATTTGATATCGCAAGAATAATTGCATTCGAGAAAATGTGCCACTATGTGGATTTTCTTTAACAATTCTTTTGAAAAGACCTAGATCTGCTAATTCTGATTCAGTCAGAAAGTAATCTTCTTTACATTCTGTTTTCGTTAATAAAGAATATTTTTCCGGATGTTTTTCTTTACAACTTTTGCATACAAGACAATCAAAAATTTCTTTCATCTTTTTGTCCAAATCATAAGATCTACACTCAGAACAAGTAGGAGCATTTCGTAAATCTGTTGGTGGCAAATCATCTTCGTCATATCTCATAGTCATATTTTTCTTTTCTAATTGTTGATTCTTCCAGTCTTGTAATGTCATTTCAATTGGATTCCCATCTTTATCTAAAGTTTTATTCGATACAAAGCCACCAAATGTATCTTGCATTGTAGAGAAATCATATTCAATATAATCTTTTTTGTGAATAGAAGGACGGATATATGTCGATGGAGCTTTTGGTGTTGTAGATGGATTATTATCAACTACATTAGGGACTGCTGGTTCATATTGTGAGCTCGTTCTAGCATCTCTTAATGAACCATTTACAGCATCTTGTCTTAGCTTAATCCTGTCCAATGCTTTCTGTCTGTTCTTATTGATAAGCTGTTGTTGCTCCGGAGTAAGTGCTAATTTGGGTCGTTTGTTAGTTTCTGATAGAGTATAAGTTGAAGATGATGACGGTATCTTTCCAATTAAAGAATCTGTAGTTACTGGATTGACACTTTCCTTGATAGCATATTGTCGTTCTCTGATTTTCTGCAATGCCTTTGCACGGTTTTCATTCTAAAATATGTATTTACGAGATGATGTTAGTATTTGATATTTTCATGACATAATCTAATATGATAGTGAAGCCATACTTACAATCAGCGCCTTCCTCTGTTCGGCATTCATCAAAGAAGCTGTTGTTCTATTGCTGTGTTGTTCTGTGTCTGATGATCTGTCTTGTTCTGTGTAGAAAGTAGAAAGGCAAACAGCAAATTTTAAATGCAAATGAATCTTCACCACTTCACCACTCCGCGATTTTCATGTTCTGTTGTCACAGGCCACAAACAACACACTAGACACTGCTCTTTATATTTTCTCTTGTCTTTTTATTGCTCTGGCCGTTTGGTTTTCCTTTCAAATACTTTTAACCCTTCTTCTTTTCTTTTTTCTGTTTTAAGACCAAACATCAAACATAATAATGGACGAAAGAAACTTTTCAGATACCCCACAAAGGAACACAGTCTCATCTAACCCTCTATTCATGACACCATCAACACCACGACGGAACAAGAAAAAGATTGTATACACTGATAGATATATTCCTTCACGATCAAACGATCTTCAAGCAGCTTTTAGTCTGGCAAATTCAGAATATTCATCTTCAAGTCATCTTTCTATTAATTCCGGAAATAATGGGAATGATGGATCTTATAATACAAATTCAAATATGAATGATCCTGATTTTTTAAGAGAAGAGGAAGCAAATAGAACTTTTGATTCGGTTCTTAAAACAGAACTTTTTGGCGACCATATACCCATGAACTATACAAAAAGACCAAACAGTTCAAATTCTCTTCCTTCAAGAACAGTTACACCACCTCCAAATATGAATAATATTAATATCAATATGATTAATGGAAATAATAATGATATCAATGGTAATGGTAGTAATAATACTGGAAATTCATTCAATGATATAGATAGTGTCTCAGATTATACAAGCTTAAGTAGAGAAGATGCTATTCAAAGAACACCACAACGCCAAACAGGTAATTTATTTAGTTATCAATCTCCTTCAAAGACAAGACCAAATTCATCTTCAATGGATGTTCAAAATGAAATTTATTCTCTGTCTCCAGTTCGTGCTGATACACAAAGTTTATTATTATCTCCTCAAAAGAAGACAAGAATCATTTCTAAAATGCCATACAGAGTGCTTGATGCACCTGAATTGGCAGATGATTTTTATTTAAATTTAGTAGATTGGGGATCACAAGATGTTTTAGCAGTTGGTTTAGGATCATCTGTATATTTATGGGAGGGTAACTCTGGTACTGTAAATCATTTATGTGATCTTGGACAAGATGATAGTATATGTAGTTTATCATGGATTGGATCAGGTACACATTTAGCTATTGGTACGAATTCAGGTCTAGTAGAAATTTGGGATGCAACTACTTGCAAATGTACAAGAACAATGACAGGTCATTCAATGAGAGCATCTTCATTAGCATGGAATCAACATATTTTAACATCTGGATCAAGGGATAGAACTATTTTACATCGTGATGTTAGGGAACCTGCACATTTCATGCAACGTTTAGATGCACATAAACAAGAAGTTTGTGGTTTAAAATGGAATATTGAAGAAAATAAATTGGCTTCTGGGGGTAATGATAACAAATTGTTTGTTTGGGATGGCTTGAACAATGAACCACTTTATAAATTTACAGAACATCAAGCTGCTGTCAAAGCTATTGCTTGGTCTCCTCATCAAAGAGGTATTTTAGCATCTGGTGGTGGTACCGCAGATAGAAGAATTAAATTTTGGAATACACTGACAGGAAATAAAATTAATGATATTGATACAGGCTCACAAGTTTGTAATTTAGCTTGGTCAAAGAACTCAAATGAATTGGTTTCAACTCATGGTTATTCAAGAAATCAAATTGTTGTTTGGAAATACAACACTATGCAACAAATTGCTTCTTTAACAGGTCATACTTATAGGGTTCTTTATTTATCGATGTCCCCAGATGGACAAACAATTGTTACTGGTGCTGGTGATGAAACACTTAGATTTTGGAATGTTTTTGAGAAAACGAAGAATGATGAAAGTTCATCTTCTGTTTTACTCGATGCGTTCATGCAACTCAGATAGTTTTACTACCTACTATTACGTACTTTTACACTACACATTTATGTATTTTGATATATCGCTTTGTATACTATTTTGTTTATAAATAAATTGTAATATAACATATATATGATGACTTCTGACTCTAGTTTAGCCCACAACTCAGAACTCAGAACTTAGTTTAAGAATTTACAATCTACACTTTCTAATCATTCTTACATAAATAAATGATCAATATCAATGTGCGCTTACGTAATGACGGTTGAGGTAAAACTTAAATCTGATCAGTGTTTACGATTATTTGTTCTTTTGACTTTAATTTTTTGAACTTAACTACATGAACCTTCTTTTCCACAAACTGAACACCAAACTACTTATATATTTCTACCAATAACATTGATCAATGAAGGAAGTGGGGAAGAAGTTTGTTTTAACACCAGTGATCTCAACATCAAAGATACCCATTCTTATTTTGATTTCTGGATATTGTCACAAAACGATACCTCAAAAATGCATTCCACCAATACTTTCTATTCTAGTTGAAATGATTGAAAATGAGCCAGACAAAAATATCCACGAGAACGAGGATCATGATTATGTTCGACAGTTTTTTCCATCTTTATTGGAAATAATGAAATCAATGGATGTATCCATAAGATCTTTCTTTAAATTATCAAATAAGAATATTGAAGACGATATCATTTCAATTCATCACTATCTTTTGAGTCAAATGTGGAGTCTACAATCCTATGATGATTTTTTTACATTTCTATTATCATCATCTTCTTTATTAATTGATCCAATTCCACAATTATCGAACTTGGCCAATAAGGGAAATAAAAATAATGATCATAATTTGACTTTGAAACCACAGAAACCATTATATTCATCAAGTTTTCTTGGTGGTTTTGTATCTGTTATTTCGCTGGGTGTAACTACACTTACTTTTGAAGAAGGAATACAAATTTGGAAAGGATTTACACAATATAGAGAAGAAAGCAAAGAAATATGGAATAAACTGAATGGAAATAATGCCGTTCCTAATAATTCAAATTTCTTTGAAACAGAAATACTACCAAATTCTACAATAGTTAAAAGTGTCTCAAAATCTGTTGTTTATTCACATGTAGATTTAGTTAGTTTATTTCAATCTCAAGTCTCAACTTTGCAAAGGAAATCTTCAATGCTATCAAAACCTTTATTAGAACTACTAAACTCATTATCACAATCTGATAGAAGTTTAATACCTTCATCATATCATGTTGAATATTTAAATAGTTGGAGACAAGCAGATTATGATAAATCATTTAATTTATTACATAGATATTTTGATTATATGATATCAAATAGGAGACAATTTTTTTATCATTATGCGTTATTAGCATTGGCTACACTGCATAGTTCATTTGGAGCCAATAATGAGGGTCTTCGTGCAATTGATGAGGCCATATTAGTTGCAAGAGAGAATAAAGACTTAGATTGTTTAAATTATTTATTAACTTGGCTTTTGAATTTTATGATTACAAGGCCTCAACATTTTGTAAAATTAAAGGAACATCCTTCAAGATCTGAAATATTGAATTTCTTAAGATTAAAAACAAAAGAAACTAAAAATTTATCATTACAAGCAATATCATTTCAATTTGAAGTTGTTGTTTCTTTATTAGAAGGTTCAGCTTTAAACATAGTGATGGAAAATTTGTTTAAGACCTTTTATCTGATTTTAAATTTTGAAGATACAGATGAATTAAAAGGAATTTTCATTACCGCATGTCAAGTAGCTGACACAATCTGGAAGAGAGTGGGATACCCATCAATTGGTAATCTTTATTTGGAAACTGCTATAGATTTTGCTAAAGAGAAGAATAATGAATTTGATTTGATTCTTTTATATATTAGAAAGGCATCTGATTTATTTTTTTCCGGTGAAATCGATCAAAGTTTAAATTTATTAACATCAATTAAAAAGTCTGCATTAAAAGATTTATCCATGTCAAAAAAATGGATGATGTCATATAATATGATTCAATTTTATTTATACATCAATAAATGTAAATACTCTCAATGCTCTATACTGATGAACAAAATGTCAGCACTATCCGATGACTTAGAAGATCAAGAAGTTCTTAATGAATTAAATTATGAAAGAGCTTTTTATAACTGGAAAATTAACAATACGACAGAAACTTTCAATATCATAACTCGTCAATTAACCGCCATGAAAGAAAATTTATTGATTTATAATAATCATTGGTTTATTAGATTTCAAGTTTTGCTTGCACAGATGTTTATTGAATGCACAAGATATCCTGAACGTGGACTTTCCATATTACTAAATGCAGCTAATCGTGCCCATAAATCTTCTTTGATATTTAATTTATGTGAATGCATATTATGCTTATGCAAACTATTACTTAAAGTGGATCCATTATCTTCGATCCCAGACGTTAAAGAACTTCTTTCAGATTTCTTACCTAAAATTCTTGAAATTAAAAGAGTATCAATGATTTCTGACGCATATGATATTTTAGCCCAAGTAGAATACATGGAATTTCAACGCGATAGAGATTTAATGTCTTCTCAAAATTTAAATAAAAAGATATCTTTAGTTTTAAAATATTCAAATATATCACTTTTAGGTTATGAAAAAGTTTTTGATTTTGATAATCTAAAAAAGATAATAAATTTTCAAAAAAATGTTGCTGAATCTTGTTTTATGAATGAGTTGGTAATTGAAAATGAATCTAAGTTAGAGAAACTTGAGATGACAATTCAATCGGAGAGTAAATATCCAATTATATAAAATTTTGCTATATAATATTATTTTTTAATAAAAAATTGTAAAAATACTGTAGTTAAGAAATAAATCAAAAATAACTGCTACGCTATTTAAGCCTTTTCAATAGATTTTAAAGCTATTTCTTCAATACTTGATACTTCTTCTATCTTTTCATCATCCAAGTTACTTTTTGGACCGGTAATACTTGTACTTATAAGTAAAGAAGAAAATAAGAGACAATAACCAGACACCAACAGTAATAACCACACAATAATTCATATCTGTTTTATCTACTTTTTTTGTTGCTGGAAAACATACTAATACCATGATGAACAAACCCCAAGCACAACTAATCCAACCAAGAATTGGAGACAATACATCACCCAGATAAAAGTTACCTGGACGAAATTTGTGTTTACCATAAGTCAACTTGAGGAATATAGGAGTACACCATGCAACATAGTTACCAAGGACACTTAAAGAAAATAAAGCATTTGCTGCAGCCGAACCTGCTAAACAAAGACATCCAATAGTTAAAGAGATCAAACATGATAAAATTACTGCTCTAAGTGGAACTTTTAATTTTTTATTAACAACTTTGACAATATCACAGAAAGGTAGACCATCATCTCTTGAAAATGCCCAAATTTGTCTGGATGCAGCTGTAACTAAAGAAGAACCCATTAACCATTGACAAGCTGCCATTAAAGACATAAATGCAATTGCCCAGTTATTTCCTAAAGAATCATGAATAACTTGTGCCATTGGGAATCCAGAATCAGTTTGTAAAACTGATACAACATCAGGGTTCATACATGAAGCTGTACAGACCAAAATGAAAAATCCTATAAAACCACAAACTGTAATAGATGAACAAATACCGATTGGAACACCATAAGATGCATTTTTTGCTTCTTCAGACATATGAACACAAGAATCAAACCCACCAATGGTCCAAACAGCTGTCATAAATGATAAACAAAACTGCCAGCCAATTGGCCAATCAGACCAATTTTGAACTTCACCAAAAATAAATCCTCTATCATTGAATTCACCTCTATTAATTTTAGTCCCAATTGGTAGTGCAATAAAAAATAAGATTAATAAACCTGTATGACATACTGAAGAAATAGTTTGTAACATTGCAACATTTTTTGAAGATAAACAAGTAGCAAGTGCTCCAGAAATTAAACATGCAGCAAAAACACCATAAGTTTTACCATTTGTAATTACAAAATCATTATTAGTTAAATAAACTGCAGCTAATATTTCTTCTGCATTACCATAAAAAACCGAGACAGAGCCTGAACAAAGTGCCATAGTGTTAGAAAGACCAATGAAGAAAGACAATGGTACTCTCCAAGCTTCTGGAGCATAATAAAAAGTCCAATAGTACAAACCACCAGAAGTTGGAATTGCTGATGCCAATTCTGACATTGAAATACCAATTGTTAAAATAAAGATAGAAGCAACTACCCATGACCATATAGCACCTGCAGGTCCAGCTACAAGTGCTGTACCTAAAAGAGAGGAAGCAGAAGGTAAAATACCCATAATAGAATAAGCAATACCAAAAACCTGAAAAGTAGAAAATCTTCTTTTTAATTCTTGCTTATAACCAATTTCAGCTAATAAACATTCATCATCATTACCAACAATTTTTGCATCAATATCTCTGAGTCCAGAAGCAGCAGTAGTAATATCATGGATTCTAGTTTGTACAGATGTTATTGGAGAAAATCCGGTAGTCATTTGTCGAATTTAGTTTTTCAAAAGTTTTTTGTCTTTTTAAAAAATTAAAACTTATTTACAAACTTGGAAAAAAAATAAGTATATGGAGAAAAAACCTTATATTTGAATAAAAAAATAGTGAAGGATGAAAAAACTTGAACTATTAAATAATTTTTCAAAGTAATCTTGACAATATAATATATATATATATAATATTCTTATCTGTTATCTCTGATTGTGTTTTAAAGATTTTGAAATTAAAAGTAATATATATTTAGTAACATGTACTTATGAATGTTATATATATAGGTAAATAAGTGTATGAAGAAATTTTGAGTTACCAATAACCAACCTAGATTTGGTAATTGAAAAAGTCTACCAGGTTCCGGAATAAATTGGGCTTACTAAATTATACATATATCTAGGTAGTAAAAAGTATATATAAATTGTATAGAAAACGTATATTTATCTAATACATTCTATTTTCATTTAATGTAAATTTAATTTAACCTTAATTTAAAACATGAAAGAACCGAGTTTATCTACCATCACTTATCTTTTATCATTTATCACTTATCAACCGCGTCTGCTCTCCGACACCAAGCCCTCTTCGAGTATTCACTCTGTATTGCTTATTGCTCACGATAAGGAAAAAGAAACAGAAAACGCAAGGCATCCTCGATACCTAATGGGGAAGGTGAAGCTGTGCCGCCTGGACTGCCAAATTCGGCAATCTAACTCCAGGTTGAGCACAAAGCACAGTACCCGCTATATCTGTTACATCATACATCATGTAGATCTACTACAATTGCAAATAATAATGCTTTTTCAACCTTAAATATATATATATATAACAAAGTATATATGCAGATTTATCATTTATAACTAATAAAAGAGTTTAAGGCGTTTGACTTGTTAATAGTCCAGCAATTTTAAACCAATAATCTTACACTAGTCTTTACTGGATATACATGTGTACAAAATAAATACAAAAGACAATTTATAAATTACATAATTGTATTTCGCATATCACCAATCTGGAAGTTCTTGATATTCTTCAATAATTTTATTCGTATCCTTGAATGTTTTTACTCGAGAATAGAAGACACTGCAATCCACATTACAGCACTCATTAGCAGTACCATTTCGAACTTGTTCCCCCAAAGTTTTACCAGAGCATGATATACAAAATTTAATATAATTTGTAGCCTTTTGCTCTCTCTTAATAACTCTCTTTTTCAAAACTAAAAACGTGTTTAACTCATCTTTCTTGCAATTATCACATATTTTAGGAGTATAATCACTATTTTGTAAATTAATGTTTGAACTCTTACCACAGCATAAACATGTCATTACTCTGACGTTCAATAAAGTAATTCCAACTCCACTATATGATAAAACTTGAGGAATCTCCTTTACCCATGATCTAATATCAACACCAAGTAAATTGAAAATTCGTTCTAAAGGTGGTACTAAAACTTTATTAATATAATATTCTGAGTCAAGCTCCATACCAGAATTATTTAAAAATTCATCAGGAGATACACACCTATCTCTTAATATTTCCTTATTATGACCTTTCCTAACAATATAAAATACACGTTCTTTATATTGAGGTTCTGTTCTATGATCCTTTTCCTTCCTTTTCATACTCAACCTTGCCCCAGGTGGAATATATTTTTCATTTTTATAAGTACCTAATCGAACTTCTTTAGCAAAAAGAAAATCTTGAATATTTATCTTATTTTTCACAATCTTAACAAATTGTTCAATTATGTACTCTTTAATAAGTGATATATCTCTGGTTTTAAATAATAATGTGATTGCCTTCTCTAATATCTTTTGTTGGGCCGGAATACCATCTCTTCTAACTGTTTCAATACCCTTAGCATCAAACTGTGGCTTTTCTTGTTTTTCAAACTCATATTTCCAACCTATATATCTCTTCTTGCTAACAAGAATTGATGGTAAATAAACTTTTTCAAATTTAAGTTTAATAGGTTCTGGATTCATTAATGTAACATGATTTGCCATTTCTTTACCAATTCTAAATGCATCATCTTTAGTTTTACCAGGCAAGTACACAAATAAAGAATCTGTATCACCATAAACAACTTTAGCACCCCATTGTGAATTATTTTCAATTTCTTTTACCGCTTTTAATAATGTTTCACGACCACATGATACAATTGCATCAGCAATATCTGAATTTGGCATTCTTCCTGAATATGATGCAGAAGTATACCCATATGTAACATTAGCAATCAATTTTAATGCTAACTGCCTATTGTTGTAAAGCTTTTGTAATTCATAATCATCTTTAAATTCATTCATAGTATTCTTAATATAAATTCTAGCATTCAATATTTCAATCAACATTCTTGCAAGTAAAGATTTTCTAATATTTTGTTTAACAAACATTATACCATTTGGAGTTATATTAATATCTTTTTCTAAAATTTTAAGAATTCCCTCAGGAGACTTATAATTTGTAACACCCATCTTTGTATATTTTGATGGATCATAATTTTTTAATTTCCCTAACATTGTTGAATAACAAATATTATAAGCAATAATTAATGATGGATATAATGACTGAAAATCAAGAACAACCAAAGGACTTTTATAAAAGGCACTATTTGGTTCCATAACTAAAGGTATACATTCAAGTGAATCTTGTTTAAATACTTGTTTTTTAGAAGGTGAAATCAACATAAAATTTTCAGCTTTAGACAAACGGACTAACAAACATTCTACTTTAAATTGACTTCCTCTATAAATCATAGAATAAAAATCAATACCCAATAATCTTGATTGCTCATTAACTTTTTCAATCAATTCTAGTTTTTTAATTAAATTAGTAACATAATTTATTCTAGAGGAATGATAATTTATGACATAACTTAAATGTTTTTCATCATTAGATTTCCACCATGTTGATAATTGTTTCCACGAATATGAAGGAATACGTTCATGAAATATATGAAATACAATATTCTCTAAACTGTAATGGTTTAAAGTTAATTCACTTCTAAGCCTTCTCCAAACATTAAATAATTGCCTACCAGTAATTTTAATACCAGATGCATGCGTGTAACCATATCTATCACCAACTTTATTATTATGCTTATAAACAACACGTGAAAGACGTCGGCAAATATCGATAGAATATTTATATTTCACACGTTCAATAATATACCCCCATGATAAAGCATGTAATTCAAAACCAGATAAGATATCAGGATCAAGATATTCAACCAAAGATACTAATCCAATTATCATATCAAGCTCATTATCATAACATGTTATTTCATTTTCTGTTTCACTTAAAAATTTCTGATTTGACTTTGAGTTTATGAATATACCTGACTCAGGTAAATCTGTATCAAACATAAAATTTTCTTTGTTAGTTCCCCAAAATATTGCTGATATCTCATCTTGTTCAGGATCTGGCATCTTTTCTTCTCTGGTATTTATATGAATTTCTACAAGAAGTAAAATTTGACTCATACTGTTACCGTTAATTCTTTCAGGAGGAGTTTTAAGAGATGAATATTTATAGCCTTTGTACTTTTGAGTTGGTCCCTTTATTTGTGACTCATAATTAAAAGATGGTGGATTAGACTGTAAATTCACTTCTTTCATCCAAGTTTTAACGTCTTCGCATGCTGGCATTTTCGGAGTATATTTCCACATAATTGATTCATTTACAGGTTGATATAACATCTGTAACTGATGACCCGAAGGATACAAATTTGAGTCAATTTCTGAACAATCTAGTTGAAATTTTTCACCTGCAAAAATAAAAGGATTGCTATCAAAATTTGATAATTTTGAAAAATATGGGTCCGGATATTCAACTTTTAGTAAATGATAATCAGTTTCTAATGAATTTAAAAATTCATCTTTTGATTCAGCAGTTGGTTGCTGAATATCAAAAGTATATATGCGTTCAACGTAATCAATATCTTTAAAAAAATTCACAAATTCTTCTTCTTGAGCTTTTGATTTTTCTCTCTGAGTCAATGAAACTAGTTCCGGTATAGATTTTTTCAGATTAAATGACTCAAGAAAGCGTATGTCTGAATTGTTAGAAACAACCGATTCATCAGCAATTGATGCATCTAAGAGCTTAAGAGTAATATTACTATTGCTTTCATTTATTTTTTCATTTTCATCATGATCCTCAATTAATTGTTCATCTTCGATATGTGATTTTACTTTACTATTTTCATCATCATCGGTATTATTTTCAATATCAGAATATCTTTCTTCATTATCAGAAATGTTCAAATTATTCTCGATGATTTCTGAATTACTAAGTTTAAAAGATTTCGAGTATAAAAGTAGAAGATCAAATGCATCATTTAATTTTTCATCAATAACAGTAGAATTTATTAGAATATCATTTGAGAGATCTGGTATATAATGTGAACAGTCTATATGCTGAAAACTTGTTGGGAAAATCAATTTTGGTTGAGGATGTTTTAACCGTTTAAAATCTTTATCATGATATTTTTTCAGATATGATTCTTCAGAAAGTTTAAGACATCTTTGAAATAATTTTTCCAAATCAGCTTGCTCATTCCAATTAATAGAATATTCTGGCCTAGGAGAAGTATCGAATAATCCTAATTGAGAAAATTCATTTTGTAAACCTCTTGCTCTACGCAAGTTTTCAACATCATCTAATAATGACTTAGTAGAACTTATATATTGAATATTATCATCCTGAGATAAATGATAATTCAATTGCGAAATATGCCTTTCTTCAAGAGAATTTCTATTTTGAATCCAAGATGAAATGATATCCATCTCAACCATTGATCGTCCTATTCTTGGAAATAGTTCTGGATTTAATACATTCAGATTGTTATCAATTTTATAAATATGTGTATTAATAAAATCTTTAAAGTCAGTGTCGACTTTCTGCGTATTGAAATAAGTAAAATTAGTTTCAAAAAATGGTTGAAAAGATTTTGAATTGTAAAAAGAATCATCTAAAAAAGATAATGGTGTTCTCCATAAATAATTGGTTGTACTAATATATTTCAGAGTATAACAATTGTAATCTATGAGAAATTGAAGTATATATGGAATATGAGATTCATATGGTTGTATAAATTTACCAAATATTTTCGATTCTCCAAGTAATTTAGAAAGCCTTGTAATATATTTTGGTGATACCAAACTTATCTTCAAAAATGTAGAATATTGTAAATGATAACCATAGAATGGTACACCAGTCACCACCGATATATCGGAAATGTATGAGTACATCATATTTGATTCTAGACTTTCTTCACCACTTTCATCATCCTCAATATCTTCAAAATACTCTATGTCATCATTATCTTCGTTTTCTTCTCCATCATCTTTTTCATTATCCACCTTGGGTTTCTTTTGTGTATTAGTTTTTTTCCTTTTAAATCCTCTTTTATAAGATAATGACATTGCGCTATTAATTTCAATTACCCATTTAATTAAGTCTGCAGTTTGTTCTTTTGACAAATTTTTAGATTTCCATCCATTGGCTTGAGGAAAATGAACATATAAATATGGAAACACATCATGGATATGTAGCAAGCATGAATGATATGTCGGAAGTTTACCATATATTCTTAAAATTGGTACATTTTTAAATTTTAAACTTGAAAGTGCTGATTCTTTGTTTCCGTTTATGGTAATATTAGATTTGTCTAGTTTTGTGGGAGAAGTTTGATATGAGTCATATGTTATGATTTGTATATCCATGAGATATAGTGTATCAATAAAAGAAGAATTAGTTTATTCATATATAAATGAAAAATGGACCAATACAATTTAAAAGGAGAAAATACACGACATAAGAGTTTTAAGCTTTATAAAGGCAAATAATAAACAATAAAATGATACGCACTTTATAAAATCCTTATACATTTTCATCCAAAACTCTTTTACGTATATGCATTTTATGATAATTAAACGGTCTATTAAAGTAAAGATAACAATTATTCTGAGATAATAATGACTGATATAGCTAACAAGAATTTTGATTTATCATCAGAAACTCCTCATAGACAAAGCAAAGAAGTTATTACACATTTTCCAACCGTTGTTATTAAAGCAGATGATTCAATCAAGATATTATCTAACGATAACGAAAACGATAACAATAACAGTAACATTAACAATAGCACTAACAACTTAAATACAAGTAACTGGACACGAGAAAATATAGAATTACTTCGAGAAACTGTTCTTGACTTAGTAAAAGAAACTTCCGAAGGTATTGAAGTTCGATATAACTTTACACATCTTTCAAATATTTTGAAAATTGATAAAATTGAAATATATAATAAAATCATTGATTTATATAGAGGTGATAATTCAGAATTAGACAATGATCCTAGTAATAAAGAATTAACACATGCTGGCTCACGTGCTGTGGAATCACCTTTGATATATAATGATTCAGTTTTGGAATCATCTCAGCCTGTATCCGTGGACAGCTTGATCAATATCGGAGCAGCATCGAAGTTGTTACATAGTCGACATATTTTAGGACGTAATCTTGAGAGAAATAGCAGTGAAGATGAAGATGAAGATGATAAGGAAAGTGAAGAAGAAAGTGTTGAAGAATCGTTGTTGGAAAGAGAAATTTTAGAGACAAATATCTGACTTGTATAATGGATTTTATCAAAAATTGCGGTATTTATTAATGTTTATTCTTTTTTTTTTGTAACAACCTTTTACAGATTATATATATGCATACATTGGTTGGGATTGCATTTGTAATAGGAAGAAAGAGTTTAATCTCTTTACTCTTTACTACAGTATCAAATTATATATTATTAAGTATCACGAGTCACGAGACTTTCTTCTTTCTTAGTATAGCGACATGTTTTCTCGTTTTTGTTGTTGAGCTTTTTTGTTCTTTAGTTATGGGTTATGGATTTCTTGTTCTTGTTCTTGTTTTTGTTCTATCTTTTCCGCAACCGGCATCAGATACAACTGAACACTAATGTCACTTAGAAGAGAATTATATAGGGGGAGACAAGGAACCCCCATTGGACAAACCAAAACTAGCAGCGATGAAAATAATCACTGGGAAAGAGATTGGTACGATCCACCTATTGTTAACAAAGAAGATACAATTGCAGCTCTTATGAGTGGAAACAATGGTTCAACATTGTCAGTTATCAATAGCTCAACACCAGATATAACCATGAGAGATGCTAATGGAAACACTCCAATTAATGAAAAATCAACTACTCCTTCATATAATTCAAATGAGACTGGTCAGCAACAACTTCATGGATATGAAGTTAAAACATGGATTATAAAGGGGAATGAAACTTCTACTGATGAGATTTATAAAGATTTTGATACTGAAACCAATCCCAAAGCTACATATATTAATCTTAATCAATATAAATACGTTTCTGTTATTCGTAAAGGTGTCAACCTTGGTCCTAAAAAAGTTGTTGAATCAGTTTCTGGTTCTTTAGAAAACGGAGAATCTGGTGAAGGAGATAAAAACAATAATGAAGATATCAATATGATAGATAATGACGATGAACAAGATGGTGATATGGATGCTACAGACATAAAAGCAGCTGTTGGTGGTGTTGGAGGAGATAAACTCTTTTCAAGCAGTGCGTCGATCGACCACACGTAAAATTCGAAATTCGATTCAAACAACGCGTCACTTTTTTCACATTCCATTTGATTTTGGCTCGAGCTAGTGTATTTTATTATGTTGATAACGTTTAGCTGTTTTATGTAGAAGCATGCAATATATATAGTTTGTAAGTAACGTAAATTTAAGGAAATTTTTCTAAATACCCACAATTGCAGTATTACTAATGGCATCCGAAAATTTACCTTGGGTTGAAAAATACAGACCACAATGTTTAGATGATATATATGGTCAAAATGAGAATATTAGAACAATTCGTAAGTTTGCTGAAGAAGGTAGAATTCCACATCTGTTATTTTATGGACCTCCGGGTAGTGGTAAAACATCCACAATCATTGCATTAGCAAAGGAACTTTATGGTAAGAATTATAAAAATATGGTGTTAGAATTAAATGCATCTGATGATAGAGGTATAGATGTTGTTAGAGATCAAATTAAAAATTTTGCATCAACTAGACAAATCTTTACAACTGGTTTTAAATTAATTATTTTAGATGAAGCGGATGCAATGACAAATGTTGCTCAAAATGCATTAAGAAGAGTTATTGAAAAATTTACCAAAAACACTAGATTTTGTATATTAGCTAATTATTCAAATAAATTAAATCCGGCATTACTTTCAAGATGTACTCGATTTAGATTTTCTCCATTATCGGATGAAGCTGTTAGGGAAAGAATTGATTTTGTTGCTAAAGCAGAGAAATTAAATCTTGAAGATGATGCAAAGAATGCACTTGTTAAATTAAGTATTGGTGATATGCGTAAAGCACTTAATGTATTACAAGCTTGTAAATCTTCATTAGATGATCCAATAAATGATGAAATTGATACAGATATGATTTATGATTGTATCGGTGCTCCAAAACCTAGATCAATAGAAACAATATTTGATGCAATAATTAAAAATGATTGGAATGATGCATTTAATACAATGATTAAAATTAGGAGAATTGAAGGTCTTGCATTAGTAGATTTAATAAATTCATTTGTTGAAATATTTGATAAATATGAATTAAAACACACTACAAGAGCTCAATTATTGAAAGGATTAGCAGAAATTGAGTACGGTATTTCAAAAGGTGGTAATGATAATATTCAAAGTACTGCAGTTATAGGTTGTATTAAAAGTGCTCTTGAAGGGGAAGCTGTATAATTATTTTCATAATTAATATCAATTAACTTTTATATACACTCATATATACCATTAAAATTTGTAAAATACTTTGAAAGCACATTTGTGATGAACAATCAACAAACTAATATTTATTCTTTATCAAGTGTTTAAAAAATACCCACAATCATTGAAAAATTATAGACCGAGGAGTTGAGAAAATCTAAAATCTCGGTGAATTTGAAACTGCTTGTAGCAGTTGGTTGATATTGATAGATACCTTTCAAATAGAATTTATCCCGTTCTGCTCTTCTTCACTCTCAAACTTTAAAACAATATCACTACCAATTCAAAAAAAAAAATGCTTAGGAAAGCAGAACTAGAAGATCTTACAAAACGACGCAGGAATGTTCAAGATTTAGAGTTAGATACTTATATAAGGACCAAAACAGAAATATTGTCTCTTCTGATGGATGTGAAAAACAACAAATTTGAAAATTTGACTGCAAATAAAATTGAAGAACTTCATCAGTCTTTAAAACTTGCAAAATTAAAAGCAGAAATGTCATTTGATTTTGAATTGGCTAAATATAATATTTGTTCTAATGAAGTTTCCAAATATGATGCTAATATACGTACAAAAATTACCCAATATATAATTAAATCAACACTTGAATTTAAAGAATTAACTAAAAAAATTGAATTTTCTAAAGAATTATTAGAGAATAGAAATACAATAAATAAAAAAATTCAAGAATATTTTACAAAGACAAAAATAATTAAATTAACAAGACGTGAATTAACAATATTGTTTGATAAAGATACTAATGATTTGAAAAGTATTTTATTATCAGGAAAATTAATACACGAGGACAAGAATGATTCAATGTGTGATGAATATGAATTTACATTTTCTAAAAATAGTTCATTTAAATTATCATCACAAGAGTTAGAACATCAGATTGAAGGTCAAATTAAAGAATGTGAAAAAATTTCAAAACATATTGAAGAAAGTAAAAATCAATGGAAAGATGCAACTACAAAACTTGTTTCTTTATTGGAAACTATTGAAAACGAAGTTCATTTATAATGTTTTTTTTTATATCGTGAAGCTTATTTTTTGTTTAATTATGTATTTACAAGTGTATAAAAAAATGTGTGTTTATATATATATTTGAATGAATATGTAAAATCTCATTAATTAGCATGTGTAGTTTCTGGTTCAGCGATTTGATTTGCTTCATTAATCTTTTCATCAACTAAATTTTGAATGACCATAATTTCTTTTGAGGCAGGAATTACTAAATCGTTATTTCTATATTCCAATATACCTTCACATGCAACTTTAAAACCTTCAAGAGTAGAACCATTTTCAAAAATTTTATAAACTTCAACAATATCTTTTAAACTTTCTAATTTAATATCACATTTATCTTGAAATTTTTCAAAGTATAATGAAGAAATATATCTAATACCATTTAAGAAATCTTCATTAATAACAACAGATTCATAAGTAGAATTAATACCATATATAGCATATTGTAATCTTTCTAATTTATCAAACCATTCATCAGTTTCTACATTTTCACTTTCTAAATAAGTTGATTTAAATTCTTGTAAATATTCATCACCAATAATTTTGAATTCAGATTGTGCATTTCTTAAACTTGCTTCTCTTTCAGATAAAACTTGTTTAATTGAAAGCATAGAATTTTTAATTGAATCTTCAAGGTTCATACATTGTTGAACTTTTGAACTACTAATATCTTCATAAAGTATCTCTTCTCTTTGAATTCGATTCATTTCTTTTAAACATACATACCAAAGAGCATGTAAATCTTCAAATGATTTTTTTCTTAAATCTTGAACAGTCCATGATCTACCTTGAATTTCTAAATCTTCATTAGAACGAACAAAACTTTTCTTGTAAAAAAATTCCCATAATGGATGATCTTCTCTTACTTTAATATTATCTATTGTTGGTAAAATTGGCTTTCTTAACTTAATATTTGAAGCAACTCTATAACCGCTAGCTCTAGCAAGTCTAGTGGCTGCTGTACTGAAGTGTGCTATTCCAACCATGTCTGTGTATGCACTGCTTACTGTTGTGTCTTTGTTGATTCCCAAATAAAGTGAAAATAGAAAATATCGTTCTTACAGCTACTACCTTAGTATGTAGTGTATTTACATGATTTACAGTGAAAAATCCATGTCCATTTTATTTTACTTTATTTTATTTTATGTGGCACTCGAGGAAAACAAGAAAATTGAAATTTGAAAGTGGAAAACTGAAAATGGAAAATGCGAGTTAGGCAGCGCGTCGATAGACGCCATCATGAATTTGCATTTTCTATTTTGCAATACTTCTGATCTGATTTATATATTCTTTGCCTTTTTCTTTGCTTTTCTCTTTTTATATTTAAAAATCCCCAGTAAGAACAACGATGTGGGGTCACAATACATATCGTTGGTTATCTCAATCTTTTATACGATTAAATGAAATAAATGGTGGTCCACTTAAAGAATTGAAAAAGCTTAATTTTAAAGTTCCAAAACCAAATAATATGCCACCAAGACCAACAATTTTAGAATCTGATATTCAAGAGAAGTTTATTAAAGGTGGATCTGGTAAAGGTGGTCAAAAGATTAATAAAACTAATTCAAAGGTACAATTAACTCATATACCAACAGGATTAGTTGTGACTTCACAAGCTACAAGATCAAGAGATCAAAATAGGAAAATCGCACGTCAAATTTTAGCAATGAAAATTGAAGAAATGGAAAAAGGTATTCAAAGTAGAGCACAAATAGTTATTGCAAGAAAACAAATGGTAAAACAGAGAGCAAAGAAAAAAACTAAGGCAAAATATAGAAAATTAGCTGCTGAAAGTAATAATGGTCTTGAAATTCAAGGAAAAGAAAATAAAGATAATAAAGATAATAATAATAAAGATGATGATGAGGTGATAGTTATCGTTGATGATGACATTGTGATACCACCAGTCAATAATAAAGATTAATGAACGAATAATGACTAGCGAATAATAAATAATAAATAATAATTCCTATTTATTGATTTATAATAATATACAAAACTAATTTACAAATTTTTATGATAATGATACAAAAAAAACCTTTACTTATCAAGAGTACCATATCTTCCCTTATCTTTGGGACGTTTTTTGAAAGATTTTGCACCATGGTATTTAATTAAAATCTCATTTAATTTTGAATCTTCCATTTCATACATCCTCATGCTTTTATCAGACCAAATACCTGGTTCAATTGCTAATAATTCAACACCATGTGTATTTACATAGTTACTAATACAATGTGACATTAAAACTCTATTTGAAAGACATCTATGAAACAAATAAATAGTATAATATTGTTCAACTCCAATATCTTCAAGTTGCTTGGTAATAACAGTAGGAGGTAATTTCAAATTTACAATAATATCCATCTTTTTAATCCATTCAACAGGATCTGTAATTTTTGATAAATTAACAGGAGGACCTTTCTTCTTTCTATATCTTTTAAAAACAAGTTGCACGAATTCTGTAGTAGGTTCATCAATAAATTGTTCAACTTCAACTTCTGGTTCTTTTTCTGTTACTATATTTGAATTATTCGTATTATCATTTGTTTGTGTCTCAACAAAAAGAGGTTCATTTTGTATTTCTGTTTGAACATTATCATTGCTTAATTTATCAATATTTTCATTTACAGAATTGATATTATTATCTTGTGAAATTAAATGATCAGCTTTTTTAATATCTCCTGAAAAAAATTGTTTATTGTTATTCTCTTGATTTGATGAATTTTCTATATTATTAATGTTATTAATTGAATTTTCAACATTAAAATTTAAAATTTCATTATCATCTGTTTGATTTTGATGTAATGTTTGTGAAGATAAAGTTGAATTTTCAGGTTCATTTGTAGATTCTCTAGTTATTGATTCTATAACAGAATTTTCTGTAGTAGAATCTTCATCATGATTATTTTCTTCAATTTTTTTGAATGGGTTTATAAATTCAAAAATTTTATTATCATAACCACGAGGTGTAATAAATTCAACATTATCATCAATAAATCGATTATCTTGTGGAATATTTGGTAAATAAATAATTGGAGCTGCTTTACCTTTAGTTTTCTTTCTTGCAGCTAAATATTCTTTATCAGCAATATTTGCAGGTAATGGTTGCTTTCCTAATTTACATTGCATAATATAATATTTTAAATAATTAACAATTCCAAATAACGATAAAAAATTTTTATAACGTTGTCTCCAAGATTCTGGTGTATGATTATCATAAACTAAAGCAAATCTATCAAAGAAATTTGTTGGATAAACAACATGTTCAAAACCTTGAATATCTGTAACAATATCTAATTTAAAATATATTGTTTTACAAAGTATTAAATCATCTTCTGCAGTATATTGTTTTAATTTATTACTAATTTGTGTTGTTTTAATATAATTACCATTTGCATCTTTCAATAATCTGTTTTTCCTGTCTAATTTATATACAAATCCAACATTATATTTTAAAGTTCTCATTCTTTCTCTTAAAGATGCAGGAGTTCTAATTCTATTAACAAAATATGGTAATTGTGAAATTACTTCATAAATAGTATGACCTTTAATACCCATAAAATGTCTTTTCCTAATTTCTTCTTTTAAAATATTATCTTCTTCAGTTGTAAAATATCGTACACTATTATCATTATATGGAATTGATGTTGTATTTGTATTATTAAACAATTGATTATTTATTATTGATTGATTTGAAGAATTTGTTGATTGTAATGCAGCATTTAATTCATCAAAATTATAATCATTAACATCTCCATTTAAAGTAATAGCTCTATCATCACTAAATTGTTGTGGAGTTGATTCTTGTTGAGATTGTGGAATATAAATTAAATATTGAGTAAATTCTTGTTGAGTACCTCTATTTACAGAATCTTGAATAACTTCATATGAATAAATATGAGCAGATTTAAGATCATCTGGAATTTCTGAATTTTTTTGAGAAATTATAATACATGTTTGACTATAATCATCAACAACATTACCACCATTTTCTTCAATCATTCTTACCAGTGTTTCACTTTTATCCAGTGGATCACATAGATAAAAGTTGTATGGATTTAAAGCTGCATCAACAAATATATCAGACTTTCCAAACATGGTTAAAATGTTCAATATTGAAGTATTTCTCTCACTTTTCTTTTCCTTTAAATAAATGCACTAGAAAAGTAAAGATATTGAATGTTCAACTAACAGTTTATTTGGTTATCAGAGATGTTTAAGATAGATTTCTTAGGCAACGTGTAAATGTGATGAGTATTTATTTAATAATGTATCACGAAAAGAATAATATAGAAAATTTTATTTACTGGCCGGTGCAAGGATGTCTGCGGGGTTTACGTAATTTTGAAAGTTTGAGGTTCCCGATTAGGAAAAAGAAAGATCAACACTTCTTTAACCATATTTATTTATATATCAGCAGTTAGAAATGTTTTAGGACTGAGATAAGATTAGTTTGTATGTTAATGTATAAAGAGCTTCCTTTTTTGTTAATAAAAAAACTTAATTAAATAGTAAAACAAATTATTACTCAATATGTCACAAGAGAGAGGTCGTCCACATCATAGAATACAATCACTTTCACCCCCACAACGAGCAAAATCTAGATCACATTCAAGAGATAAATCTGGTTCACGTTCAAGAGATGCATCTCCATTTAGAATTGATTCTAAATTAGCAACAAATTATATTATTAATAATCCTTTTTCAAATCCAAATTTAAGAGGTGAAAATCTTCCAATTTTAGAAGATGATGAATCAGATATTGAATTAACACCAATTTTACCTGTATTTAGTTCAAGAAAAAATAACAATAATAATGATAATAGTATGCTAGATTTTTCTGAATTAAATCAAATACCATTACCTTTACATGATCATGATAGTAATAATAGTAATAATAATATATCACAAGCGATAGAAGATGATTTTAAACAACAATTTCAAAAAGATATTCAAATTAAAGATGTTAAAAAAACATTTGAAGATAAAAGGAAACAAATAACTGAAAATATTAATCAAACAGATTCAAGTATTGATGATTCTACAGATTCAGATTATAATATTGATGAAAATAATAATAAAAAAAGAGATAATTATTATAATGTATATAATAATTCAATTCAAGATACAAATAATAATTTATCAAATTTACAAACTAATTCATCATCAATGAATTATTATTATAATAATCATAATAATGATAATACTTCAATATTGAATAATGCATTTGAAACAATTGATAATAATCAAAATCAATCAAAACCTAGTTCAGTATTACAATGGTTAGGTAAAATGAATTCAAATCTTACTGTTGGTCATGTTATAAATAGTAAAAATAAAGATCAAAGAAATAATAATAATAAGAATAAATCAAATGATATTGAAAATAATATGAAAAGGGTATCATCATCATCTAAAATATTAACAATAGCAAATAATTTAATTCATGGTAAAGGTAAAATTAGTGATTATGATTATGATAATGCTGATTTTGATGAAATTTTAAATTCAGTTAAAAGTAGGGATAATAAACCAAATAGTGGTATTACATCTAATTTAATGAAATTATATAATCAAATACCAGATAGTTCAGATGATGATGATGAAGAAGAAGAAGAATATGATTATGATGATGACGATGGTTATTATTCTGAAAGTAATGATCCATTTCATCATATACCAGTAAAGATGACTGATAGAGTTAGAAAATTTAAAAATAATTTTAGTAGAGAGAGTTCAAGGGATAGATTTTTAAATGGGAAATCGAGATCAAGATCAAGATCTAGATCAAATTCAAGGTCAAGGTCAAGGTCAAGGTCAAAAACTAGAAATAGAAAAAATGAATTTGAAGATTTAAGATTACCAAATTTTAAATTAGGTAAAGAAGATAAAAATATTAAAAAAATTAAAAAGAAATTTAAGAAAGATAAAGCAGCTAGGATAACAGTTCATATTGTTGATTTAATTCACAGGCAAGAATTTTTACTTACATTATGTAAAGCATTTATGAAATTTGGTGCACCAAATCATAGATTAGAAGAATATTTAACATTAACAGCTAAAGTTTTAGAAGTTGAAGCAACATTTATTTATTTACCTGGTATGATGATTGTTAATTTTTCTGATTCAATTACTAGAACAAGTGATTTAAAATTAGTTAGGGTTGGACAAGGATTAAATTTAAATAAATTAGATTTAGCACATGATATATTTGAAAGTGTTGTTTATGATAGAATTGGAGTTGATAAAGCATCAAAAGAATTAAATGAATTATTTGAAAGTAAAGAATTTTTAAATGTTTATTGGATTATTTTATTTTATGGATTATCAAGTATGTTTATAATTATATTTTTCAAAGGTGGATGGTTAGATATGATTCCATCATTTTTACTTGGGTCATTATTAGGATTTTTACAATGTGTAATTGCACCTAAAAATGAGATTTATTCATCAATTTTTGAAATTGGATCAGCAATTTTATTAAGTTTTATTGGTAGAGCAATTGGATCAATTTATAATGGTAAATATTTTTGTTTTAGTGCAATTGTTTTAAGTGGATTATGTAATATATTACCTGGATATATGATTTTAAGAGGTGCATTGGAAATTCAAAGTAAATCAATTATTTCAGGAGTTGTTGGAATGTTTTATGCAATTATTTATTCATTATTTTTAGGATTTGGAATTGTTTTAGGTAGTTCATTATATGGATGGATTGATAAAAATGCAATTAATCAAACAACATGTTCAAATATTGGTAAAATTGATAACATTTGGAGAATATTATTTATACCAATTTATAATTTATTTACTGCATTAACATGTCAAGCAAGATTTCATCAATTAAGTATAATGATTATAATTGCAAGTTGTGGATATGTTGTAACATATTTTTCATCATTACATTTTAGTTTAACACAGTTTAATTCTGCATTAGGATCATTTACAGTTGGATTATTAAGTAATATCTATGATAGATGGTTAAAAGGATTTAAAAGGTTTGGACACTGTAGTACACAATTTACTAGTATGATATGTGGAATATTTAATTTAGTTCCAGGTAGTGTTGCAGCTAAGAATGCATTATCAAGTGGATTATTAGAGATTAAAAGTGCTAGTAATTCAACAACGAATAGTAATACTACTGATTATGGTTCAATGACATTTGGATTTACCATGATTGAGATATCCATAGGGATTACAGTTGGTCTTTTCATGAGTACACTTGCTGTGTATCCATTGGGGAAGAAAAGACGTGTGGGCAGTGGCAGCATTGGACTGTGATGTATATGTTTCCTAATGCGGTATCGGCTCCATCTCTTTCTGGCGAAACAAAAACGCAGCAGTGGCAGTGGCAGTGGCGAGTGGCGAGAGTGAGAACTGCTATTCCTTTATCTTTCATTGCACTGCATTTCATTTCCTTTCATTGCATTTGCCCTGCTCTTCTTCTGCTCTCTTCTCTGCTTACCACACAACACAACACAACACAACACAACAACACAACAACCCCAATTGCAACCCACTTACTATGTCTGGCTCAAAGATCATTGCTTACATCATTGCCCTTCTTTTACCTCCCCTCTCCGTCTTCATGATGGAGGGTGCAGGTAAAAGTTTACTTGTCAACATTGTCCTCTGTTGTTTTGCTTGGTTCCCAGGTATGTTACATGCTTGCTACCTTGTCTCCAAGAGTGACGACTAAATCAATCTATTCCGACAGTCAATTGTATAGCTGTATATCTTATCTATCTTTATCTATAATCTAAGCATTTAATATATTATACCATCTGATGATGGGTGTACTATAAACTAATTAGCCCCAGTGCCCAGTGCCCAATACGGCAGGTGGCCCGAGCACCCTGCCTGTTTGCAAATTTCATAAGCGAAATGGAAATCTTCGTTTTCCACAGCTTTTGCCAACTCACAGAATCGGGTTTCTTGGTGATTAGTAATGATTAAATACAGAATCATGATAAGAACATCTTATTATAAGGATATCTCCATAAGATCATCTTATTCATACAACTGCAAAGACTCGGATCATGCAACTTGAAACAATATCACCATTAAATGGAGGTCCAATACCATATAGAATTAATTCATCATATTGTCAATTAATGAATAATAATAAACCTTATTTATTTGTATTTGGTGGTTATGATGATTTAAATGAAAATTTTGATGATAAAATTTATATCTTAGATATTGAAAATAAAAATTGGTTACAACCAAGATCAACTGGTATTTACAGAAATGGTTGCTCATGTTTACCAATTGATAATAATGGTAATATATTAATAGTTGGTGGTATATTACCTGATGATGAATTTAATGAATGTTTAGATAGAAGTGGTAATAATATTAAATCAATTTATCAAGATTGTTTCCTGCTAAATTATAATATA
Organism: Pichia californica; assembly: GCA_030574395.1. Taxonomy (NCBI): domain Eukaryota; kingdom Fungi; phylum Ascomycota; class Pichiomycetes; order Pichiales; family Pichiaceae; genus Pichia; species Pichia californica. Next base: position 26,237 of record JAJMEW010000218.1, read on the forward strand.
AATTTTAATAAATTTAATATCGATTGGAATGAAAAATTTAAAGAAAATATTATACATAATAATAATACTAATAATATTGATGATTATGATAATGATGATGATGATATAGTTAATGAATCATCTCAAATATCAATCGAAATTTGGGAACAACTTAATAGACTTGAAAGACACTCCATATATCTTTCAATACCAAATAATAGATTATATATTAGTGGAGGTTTTATATCGGATTTACCTTATGGAATGCAAAAAAATATGTATATATTTGATTTAATAAAATTTAAAATTATTAAAGTTAATTTTTGCAGGAAAATTGAACATGAAATTATTGAATTTGATAATAAAATTTGGTCTTTTGGTGGATTAAATGAAACAATGAAAAATTCTTTTATGAATATTCAAATTTTCGATTTAATTGATAATAGAGTTGATGAATTAAATTTAAATATTAATAATTCAAATTTAAATAATCAATATAATAATACTGATAATTTTAATACTACTAATTCTACTATTAATAATAATAATAATAATAATAATTATAATAATAATAATAATAATAATTTAAAAAAGAAAAATTCAATTTTAGCTTATAAAAAATTTTTCTATAATCAAATTTCTAAAAATCAAATAATTATAACTGATCTTTTAAATTATCAATTTATTGTTTTAGATAAAAATACTTTTAAAATGTATCAAGCTCCAATTCAAATTGAAAATTTATATTGGTTATTTGTATTCACATTTAATAATAATTTATCAATTATTGGTGGTAAAGAATTGAATGATAATAATAATGAAGTTGCATATTTAGATTGTCAAGTTTCTATACCATTAAGTAAATTTGGTAAAATTAATAATAGTATAGATAATAACAATCTAAATAATTCATTAATTGAAAAATTTCAATTGGCTTATAAATTCGGTAAATTTGTTGATTTTAAAATTAAATCAAATGATAATAAAGAATTAAAAGTTCATAAATTATATTTATTATTACAATGGCCATATTTTGAAAATGTAATAATGTCAGGTATGATTGAAAGTCAAACAAATGAAATGTTTATTGATGAATCACTTAACAATATTAAATTATTAATTGATTATCTTTATACAAATGATTTCCCAATTTTAAAAATTAATGAATTATTATCATTTTCACATTTAATTGAACTTTATAATTTAATTAATTTAAAATCATTAATTATAAATAGAATTTATTCAAATAAAATTAAAAAAATTCAATTAATTGATTATTGGAATTTATCAAATATTTTAAATTCTGATCATCTTAAAAAATATATTCAATCTTTAATTTTTAAAAATTGGGGTTATGTTGTTAGATTATCAAGTTTCCAAAATTTAGAAAAGGAAAAAATGTTAGAATTATTTAAAAATTTAGGTGTTGAATCTCAAATTATAACTTATAATAATTCAACTTCTTCATCATCAAATTTTGAATTAAAAAAATCAATTAATTTAATTTCAAATAATTTAATTGTAACTCCAGAAACTGAAATGCATTCAATTTTTGATAATTCAAGTCCTGGAGTTATCGATTATTGGACTCCATTAGAACCACATCAAAGTTCAAATTCTTCACATGATGATTCATATATGGATGATTGATTTAAATGAATATTTATAAATATTAATTTAATTATAAAAATAGATAAATAAATAATTTTATTCTTTATTGAAAATATCATCAATATCTTTAAAAAATGATATCATAGTTTCATCAGAAAATATTGATGATGCAATATCATTAAAATTAAATGACGATAAATTATTTGAATCTTCATTATTAAAAATTGAATTATTTTGATTATCATTATTCCCTTTATTTTCCATTTGATTTAAACAATTAATCATTTGATTTGGTGATAATAAAAATGTTGGATTTTCTTTATTAAAAATATTCGATAATAAATGTTGGGTTTTATTTATTACTTTATCAAAATTAGAAATAATATTAAAACCTGGTTCAGAACAATAATGAAGATAAGCATATAAAAAATATAATGTTAATAGAAAATATTTTGTAATAAAAAATAATTTTGAATTTGAATAAAATCCTTTAAGTTTTAATAAATTTTCATAAATATTTGTCATAAATGAAATTAATAAACTTGGTTTTAAATTATTTTCAAATTTATTTAAATTTTTTAAATTTTTATTAATATTAAAATCATAAATAAAATTTTCTAATAATTGAGAATCAAATATTGGTGGATTTGGTAATTCAAATGATTCAATAGATTCATTTTTAGATTGATTCAATGATATTGGTGTTGAAATACTAAAAATGAAATCAATAAAAAAAACTGTTTTAAATCCAATCCAACTTGATAAATTTTCAATATTATAGAATGTATATTCTTTACTTAAAGAACCTTTTGGTGATCCAATAATTGTATCAATTACTGATATATAAATTAATTTACATTTTAAATAACATTCATTTTTTAATGATGTAATAATGAATTTATTATTTGGATTTTTTAATATATTTTCATTAAAATTTAAATTTAAAGCAGAATCATCTAATAATGCAATAATTTGAAATTGATAAATAAATAATAATTTGAAAAGTATAAATTTTAAATAATATAAATTCCAAACTGATTTATTTTTTTCATCTTTTTGAAAATTTTTTAATGATGGTAGTTTTGATAATAATTTAATAATTTTTTTTGTTGAATTTAAAAGTTTATTAAAAGTTATGATATTATTATTATTACTTAAAATATCAATTGCAATTTCAGGTATTAATTTAACAAACTCACAAGTTATTAAACAAGAATCAAAAATATTTGTATAATAACTATGACAATATCTATTATCAATTATTGGTGGAATTGAAGTATCAATAAAATAAAAACAATCTAATTTTAAAATATAATTCCACAATCTTTTCTTTTGTTCTGTTGAAATTTCTTTAAAAAATGATACTGGTCTTTGATCACCATTTGATTCTAATTTTTCATAATTAAAAGAATTATCTAAATTAACATAAAGACCCATATCCATACATAAATTAACAGCACTTACAAATAAATGATGAGAATTCCAAATATATTCACCCACACATTGAATATCACCATTTTTGGATGATAATAATCTCATAATTAAAAGTGTATAAACAGAGAATAAATTTCTTCTCCTTTTAAAATATGAAAAATTTAATAACTTTAAAGATAATTTCTTGAAATTTTTATTTTCATTATTTAATAATTGAAAATTAAATTTAAAATCATTATGAATTGCAAATTTATTACTTAATTCAACAATTGAAAAAATTAAAGAAATCATTGAATATTCAAATTGCTTTTTCGGATAATTAAATTTCATTGAAATTGGAGTTAAATTAAAATAATATTGAAAAATTAATTGTATAACACCCATTGGTATACAAGAGTCAAAATATAATTTATTTAATTCTAATTGAAAATAATTTAACCTTTCTAAAATTGAATGATAATTATTTAAAATTAAACTTTCAATTAATCGATTTATTTCATTAAAATTCAAAGAATTATTATTATTAGAATTAGAATTATAATTATCAATTTCTAAATTTGAAATATCAACATTATCATTAAATAAATTTGTTGATTTCCATAAAATTTTTTCTTTTGATATTAAATTTCTAAATTTAAATAAATAGTGATAAGAAATTATATGATCTTTTGATTTTGTTGAAAATATAAATGGACAAAGGAAAGAATTTGAAGGTTTTTGCATTATAATAGAAAGTCTTGAATATCTAAATTCAATATCTAAAATTGATTCATTGCGAGTTGACTTTTCATTAATTGAAGTATAATCCTTCCCATCATCATAAATACAAGAATTAATTGATGAATTTTTAATACAATTTGAACATGGCTTTTTCCTATCACATTTAATCTTTTTAATTTTACAATGCATACAAACCTTGGATTGTCTGTAAATCTTTTTTGGCTTTTTGACCTTAGACATGATATGAAGAATTTTGATGATGGAAGTATTATATAAAGAAAAGAGTTGTGTGGAAACTTATGGAATTGACAGCAACAGTTTACCAGCTTCCAAGCCTTTTCATGTCTTGGTGGTAAAAGAAACAAGACCCCCCACCTCGCCCGAGAAGCCGCGTGGCTCGCCCGAGAAACGCCTCCGAGAACTTAGCCGCATCTGGTGTAGTGGTCAACGGTGAAGTGGAATAGATAGGTGCATTGTATATTGGTATGCACTGGACTAGATGATCCCAGAAAAACCAAAGAACTCGGGAATGTATAAAATAGCTGCTGGTTCCTTCTGATAGTCGATGTTGATGTTAATTTTCCATCTTTTTTCTCTTTTCTTTTTCCTTTTCATCTCAACAATCAATTCCATTTCGTTATAATGCAATTAGTTGAAATTTTACAAAAAAGAGAATATATTCAAGGTGCAACACCTTCACTTGCATCCGGTATTGTATTTACAGTTGCATTTTCTTTATTTCTATCAATTACTTCTTTTTCATGTATTCTTTATCATCAATGGTGGTTTTTAGGTTCTTGGTGTACAGGATTAATAATTGAAATTCTTGGTTATTCAGGTAGAATTTGGTATACGATTAATGATAATAGCAGTGGTGCTTATATAATGCAATCATTATGTTTAACAATTTCACCAATTTTTTTAATGGCTGGTATTTATAATATTTTGGCTCAATTAATTTTAATTTATGGTAATAATTTCTCAATTTTAAAACCAAAAAAATATGCTGCAATTTTCGTAACTTGTGATGTTATTTCGTTATTTGTTCAAGGTGCTGGTGGTGGTCTTTCTGGTGCAAGCAGTGATCCAGATACTGGTAGATATATTGAAATTGCTGGTTTAGCATTTCAAGCTTTTACAATGACAATTTTTCAATATTTTTGGTATACATTTTTATGGAAAGTTTATAAAAGTAAAAAATTATTTGATGAAGATGAATTTAATCCAAGATATTTAAATTTAAGAAAAAATAATAAATTTATGAAACCCTTTATTTTAGCAGTTTCGATTTCTGTTATTTTAATTTATACAAGATCAATTTATAGAGCAATTGAAATGGGTAAAGGTTATACTTCTTATCTTACAACAAATGAAATTTATTTTGATATTTTAGATGGTTTAATGGTTGCATTATCTGGTTTATTAATGTCAATCGTATCTCCAGGTTTAGTTTATGGTAAAAATTCTCATCTTTATTTTAGAAAAGATGGTTATGATCATGATATTCATGATATTAAAGATTATGATAGTTTAAAACAAAGATTAGAATTATAATTATAATAAAAAATATTTTTACTATTTACTATGTATACATTATCTTTTCTATATTAATAATTTATTAAATTAATTAAGCCATTCTTATAAAATTAAATCAAATACCACCTGCTTCTCTAAACCATCTAATAGATCGATCAAATCCAACAACAACTAAACCATCATTTTGACCATCTTCATTAAATATACCCTTTTTAACAAATCTAATATTTGTACATGATGATGAGTCTAAATCATTTAATTTATTAACTTCTTCATCATCTAAATCTGTTGAATTTAATTTTAACATTGTAGTACATGATCTTGATTCAATATCCCAAATTCTAATTAAATTATCTAATCCACATGAAACTAATTTATTACCTTCTTCATTAAAATCAATTGATAAACACCATTTTGAATGAGCAAAATTTCCAATTCCAACATTATTCGAATGTGTTGAAATTGTAAATGATCCTAAATATTCACCATATTTAACATCATATAATGAAATAGTACCAAATGGTCCAGAATCAATTGAAATTGCTAATAATTCGCTATTATTATTTGGAGAAAATTTAATTGATCTAACTATATTTAAAGATTTTGAATTTTTTAATCCATAAGATTCAAAATTAAATGATAATAATAATTGTTTGAAATCATAAAGATATGTATTACCATTTTGATGACCAACTACAATTTTATTATTTGTAATATCTGAGCAAATACATGTTGCAAAACTTGAATCATTTGCAAATAATGAACCTCTATATTCAAAATTTATTTCATCATTATTATTACTATTATCATTGTTAAAATTAATATTAAATATTTCTGTTTTACCAGAAACTGTTGTACATGCTAAGATATTAGTATCAATATTTGAATCAAATATTGGACACCAAAATGAACAGTTCTTTTTCAATCCTAAATTAATTGGATTAAAATTTAAATTAATTAATTTATTTTCATCATTTTCATCATCATATTTAAAAATATACAATTTACCTGAAAATGATACAGTTGCAATTAAAAATATTTTTTTCATTTCAATTATATCTTCAAAAATTGCTAAATGATGTAATCCTATTTTATCAACTAATAATTCATTATATAACGTTCTATCTGATGTTCTATTATTCCAAAATTTTAAATATCCATCCGATGAGCATGTAATTGTAAATTTATTACAAATTTCAACACCCAATATATCACTTGAATGTGCTGATCCAACTATGGCAGTACTTATATATGGAGTACTCATGTTTCTCTAGTTCTATTGCCCTTGCTGATTGTATTTGTTGCTATGTTGAAATGGAACCAGCAAAGCAAATGGGAAGAATCTATGTATGCACACGTAGGGAAGGTTGGTGTCCAAGCAAATTGAATTGAAGTGGCGCATACTTGAAATTTTATTCAGCAATTCGGTATCACAGGAAGTTATGGATTCATTATTCATTCATAACGGAACACTGCTGTTTGGCAAATATTGCCATATACAGAGATGGATACTTACATTATAAGAATAACATCGTAATACATGCAAGTAATACCACCTCCACTTTGAACGTGCGTGTATTATATTTTGTTCTTTGCTTTGACTTAAAGTATTGTGGTGTAACTGCCGTTAGCTTTACATGAATATACATAGATAAAATAAAGTAAATACCTATATATACTACTGCAGTATCTGCAAACCAAAATAATGGTAAACGTTATGTTACAAATAGAACGTGATCCATGTTATGATATAACGAAGAAAAGCAAAGTAAACCAACCTGGTTGATTGTAAATTGCGATAAGCAATGCAAAATCCTCACACAAATTAAACTGTTTAGTGTCATATACATTGCTTTTTTGTACTGATACAACAACGTTTTCAACACTGACACCACATACACAATTGTTCTTTATTAACGGTTGAAACTTTAGCATATACTATCATGGATAACGGACAAAGAATTAGTGTCTTAATTCCAGCAATCACAGATGTTGGGAGTTATAGCTTGTACGATTTAGAAATTACTATCGAATTAAACAAATATAAAATTGAAAAATATCGAATAAGTAAAAGATTTAGTGATTTTTTACAATTGAAAAAAGAATTAGAGCTTAGTGGTACTAATAATTTACCAGATTTACCATCAAAATATTCAAGTTTTTATAAATCTAAAGATTCATTAAAAATTCAAAGAAAAATTGGATTAACTGATTTTACAAATTCAATATTAAATAATAGAAATTTGCGTATTCAAAATGAAATACTTGATTTTTTCAATATTCCAAAATCAGTTATTGTTGAATTGAATATGTTAACTAATAATGATTTTAATAATAGTATTGGAAATAATGAAAAAAATATTAATTTAAATAATATAGATTCAGCTCAAAAATGGATGGAATTATATAAAATTGTAAAATCGTTATTACAAGATTCAAGAACAAAAATGTTTAATAAGGGTAATGTAGTTGAAATAAGAAAAAATTTAAAAACATGTGAAAATAATATAAATTTATTGAAAAATTATTTATTAAATACAGATGAATTAGGTACTGGTGAAATACGAAGACGTAAAGATTTATTATCTGATGTTATTAAAGAATTAACAGAATTAAATTCAATGCTTTTGACACTGAATTTTAATCAACCATCAGTTTATTTACCACAATCATCATCATCAACTTCTTCAATAAATTCATCAAATTCAAATGATTTATTTAAAACTACAAATAGTCGACGTACATTTGGTAAAATTAAGGAAACTCAAGAAACTAAAAAATTAGATAATTTAGGTTTATTTCAAACTCAAAAACAAGAAATGAAAATGCAAGATCAAAATTTAGACTCTTTAAGAGATATGATTCAAAGGCAAAAACAAATAGGTGTTGCTGTTAATGAAGAATTATCAATACAAAATGAATTACTTGATTCTTTAAATCAAGAAGTTGATGCAAGTACATCAAAATTAAAAATAGCTAAAAATAGAGTTAGTAAGTTCCTTTAAATATATATTTTGTTTTGCTATATAATATTATAAATTTGTATAAGAGTAAAATAAATCAGTTAACAAAAAAGTAAAATAAAATAAAATAAAATAAAATAAAATAACATTAAATAAAATAAATCAGTCAATAAAATTTAATTAACAAACACCTTTAAAACCATGATGATTTCCCTTAAATTTAATTAATCTTTCATCAGCATCATTGGCAATACTACATAACATATTATAAACTAATTCATTATTAGCTTCTTTACCATTTTCTTTCATACTTTTAACATTTTCTCTAACTAGTTCAACAGATTTAATTAACATTTCAACAACTTCAGTTATATCATGCATTAATTTATCTAATAATTGAGCAGTTAAATTATATTTAACAACAACTCTAAGAATTTCATTATTTTTTCCATTAACTTCATTTTTTAATTCAGGATTATCAATCTCTTCACCATCTTCAGTAACTTTTGGAACATTAATTCTTGGTAATTCATAATTTGGAATAATCCATTTTTTATTTCTTAAGAAAGTAGAAATTAAAGATTGTGGAATTTCTGGATATTCTTTCATAAATTCTTTAGTAAATTGAAATGAAACAACAGGTAATGCAGGATTAAATTTTTCATGTTTATCAATAATCGAATGTGAATTTTGAATATCTAATTTTGAATCTCTTTTTCTTGTTGAAACACCAATTGGTAAATGTAAATTTGAAATACAAGTAAAATAACCTGTTTCTTCTAAAAATAATGATAATAATCTTGCATTAATTAAACAATTATTAAATATATCATAATAACCATCTTTACCATATTTAATAAAATTAAAATATTGATGAATAACTTGATAACCAGGTCTTGAAAAATTTAAACTAAAAGATTCTTCAACACCACCAAGATATTGAAGTTGAAATCTTAATTCTTTTGGTAACCATGATTGATCTCTAAATAAAACCCAACCTAATCCAGCAGTAACTAAACCAAATTTATGACCAGATGCACTAATTGACATAACTCTATCAATTCTAAAATCCCATTTTAAATTTGGATAAATAATTGGTGCAATAAACCCACCAGATGCACCATCAACATGAATTGGAATCCAATGACCTGTCTCCTTTTCATAATCATCAAGTAATTTGGAAATTAATTCAACATTTTCAAAACCACCAGTATAAGTTGAACCAACAATAACGAAAATACCAATTGTATTTTCATCTAAATTTTCTTTAATTTTATTAATATCAATTAAAAAATCTTCATCAGAAACTCCAATTAATCTATTTTCAACATCAAAATATCTTGCAAATTTTTCTAATGCAACTTGACAACAAGATGCCATTAAAATATTTGGGTTTGAAATATCCTTTTTTAAAGATTTTCTTTTTGCTTGCCAATTTTTTTTCATTGCTAAACCACCTAACATTATAGCTTCTGAAGAACCAGTACATGGAGTACCAATTGCTCTACTTTTCCATTTTGAAAAATGATCAATTTTACCCGGAGTTTGAATACCTGAATCTGAAATTTCAAGTGGTGCATTCCATAAATTAGCAATAATTGAAATACAACGTTGTTGTAATTCAATCATCATTGGATATTCATCACAATCAGCCAAATTTTTTGTAAGATTTTCAATGATTAATTTCATTGAATCATCATCTGTATGAACATTAACAAATGATGCTAAGTTTAGTGTTGTTGAACCATCTAATGTTAAATCATCATGAACCATTTCATATGCAAGTTTACCTGACATACCATGTTTTGGCATTTTATATTTATTTGCAACACCACGAAACCTTGAAACTAATTCACCAGATCTTTCATTACATGATGAAACAATTGAGTCTTGAATATTATCAATTATATTATTCTTATTTGAAAATTTATTAAAATATTTTGAAATTAAAAGTGATTTTTTTGCAGAATCTTCAAAGATTTTATTTTCAATAGTATCTGGGTCAACATGGCTTGATAATGTCATTGTAATATGATTGTTGTTGAATTCAATCAAATAATTTATAATATCTAAGAAGAACAATTGTCAATTGATGTGTTGTAAATGTAAAATGCAGTCAAATAAAACATAAAACACCATCATCACCTTATTCCAGCCAGGAGCCAGGACCCAATTTAATTTAATTTAATTTAATTTAATTTAATTTCAATCTCCTTGTCCTTGTCCTTGTCCATGTCCATGTCGTTCCGGTGCTGCCCAGCCCCATTTTCCTTATTTAGTAACCTCAACTCCGGTCAATAACAGCTGACGTAAGCAGAGTCAAGACGATCGACGCTGCGTTTAGAGTTGCCGTAGATATGGGACGAGAGGAAATTGCCTAATCGGGTTAATCTGCCGACATTGAAACCTTATCTATATCAATCTGGTATAAAGGTCCAACATCGAAGAACTTAAGTGGATTGATCATGAAATTGCACTCTTTTTATTATTTATCATTTAAGTATTGACCACATGACAACACCATTCAATGTGGGTACTAACAGATACTAATGTTGTGTCTATGTTTAAGAGACTTACATCAAAGCAAATTTTATCATATCAAAAAACATTACTTGACGGTTTAAAAGAATATAAAAACAATCCATTATTAATTCCAACAAGAATTGTTTCACCAACTTCATATTGTACTCATATTTTTATGGCCTCAACTGGAACTCATGTTGGTATGAAAGCAATTTCAACATCTTCAAAATTTGGAATGAAAGGAATTACTACAATACTTGAAAAGGAAAATGGATATCCAATTGGTATCATTAATTCAACAACTTTAACAGCATTTAGAACAGCACTTTGTAATACTTTACCATTAATGAAATTTTATCCAATTGAAGAAAATTATAATAATGATAAAATTATTACATTTGGTGTTGGAGATCAAGCAAAATGGCATATTTGGTTAGCGTTAAAATTATATCCCAAAAGATTTTCAAAAGTTTTAATTGTTAATAGAACTATTTTAAAAGCTGAAAATTTATGTAAAGAATTTAGAAAAGATTTCCCCAATATTGAATTTAATTCATTAAGTTTAAAAGATACTAATTCTTTAAAAAATGAAATTAAAGATACAAGTGTTATATTTTCTTGTGTACCAACAACAGAACCTACAGTAACGAAAAATTTGATTGATAATTGTAATAATCGTTGTTTTATAAGTGCAATTGGATCTTATAAACCACATATGATTGAAATTGAAGGTAAACTTCTTAAAGAAAATATTATTAAAAATAATGGAAAAATTATTGTTGATTCAATTGATCATTGTTTACATGAAGCTGGTGAATTAATTATAAATAATATAAATAAAGAACATTTAATTGATGTTGCAACATTATACACGAGTAGTAATTCAAAATTTTTAGAGAATTCAAAATTTGCTGTTAGTAAATTAGTTGGACTTTGTATTATGGATGTTTGGGTTGGAACTAAATGTCTTGAAGAAGCTAAGAAACAAGGACTAGGTATTGAAATCAAAGATTTCTAGAAGATTAAAAAAATTCATATATATCTATATATAAATCAAGATAAATAATTTATAATATCTGAATCTACTCTTTGATAAGTAATACTAGAAATTTTATTGTCTTGATAGTTGTTCAATAATTTTATTACCTTTTATTGATTGTTCAACTATACCTTGAACATTTTGAGGTTTTACCAATCCATACCAAATTGTAGTACCATCTGGTTTCAAAATTGCAACATTACCTGCATAAATATGACCTCCAACATGACTAACATATCCAACATCAATTTTATCATTTAAATTTTCATGTTCCAAAACTTTGATAAATTCATCATAAACTAATTTACCAATTACACCACATCGTATATCTCTATTTGTATGACCACAAATAAGTACTTTTATTTTATTAATTGGTTCCATTGTAAAATTCCCATTATCATTTAATAAATCTAATGAATCATTACCATTATTATTAATATTAGAGAATAATTGTTCAATTGATTGTTCTATTGATTGTGATTCTAAATTAATATAAATATTCTTTGCATCTGGAAATATCATAAATCCCGCCTCTTTTCCTATTAAAGATGGGTTCCTTGGTGAAAGAGATGAAAGTACAATCATATTACCATTACCTCTACCATATTTAGACATATTTCTCATTAAGTCATAAGTTTCAACTTTTTTTGGCCATGAATTATTATCTTTGTTATTTGAAAGATATACAATAATTTTATTCAATGGAGGAATTGTATTTCTAATTGATTCTAATTGATTTTTCAGCGATTCTTCAATCTCTTGAGGTGCATTACAAAATGTACATCCTGTATCATAAGTTGGCTCTGGACATTTAGGAATAGATTCTGTATGTTTATATCTAACAAATTTATCAAATTGAATTTTTCCTGTTAGATTATTTAAGAATTTTTTTTTGATGAACATTATTGAGTGATTTTTTCCTTAATTATTATTGTTATTTGTTTTGATAAATAAAAAAGAAGTATATAATTATTAATTATAAAGCAAGTTAGAAAAGTGATTTGTTGTGGATTTTATATTAAATTCCGAAGAATAGAAAGAAGCGATTTTCAACAATTCCCAAAATGGAAAATACCCCGAGAAGATTATTGTTCTTTTATTTCTTGGACTTTATATATTTAAATTATTGTATGAAACATGGTATAGATGTACAGATTTGATTTTTAAATAGTATTGATTATAAACTAATTTTTTATGAATATATATATGAATTTGTATGATAGTCATTATAAATGTTTATATACTTTATTTTAGTCTCCTTGTGATTTCAAAATATACTTTATATAGTATGACTTTTTGAGTTTCAGTATTTTGATGATCAAAACGGATTTAAAGAAGTTTTAGGTTTTATCATCTGGATATTGTAACGTACAATAAGCAATAAGTAACACATCATGTAGATACAAAGCATATTTTTAATTGTACCGTTCACCAATCAAATGCAGCTTGGATTAATTTTTCTTTTTGATTGAATACTATTTTTTATCAAGCATATACTTTCTACGCAATGCAATATCAAGATTTACAAATTCAGAAAACTTAATCTTTTGTTCAGATAATTTTTGGTATAACAACAAAAAAGTCCCTAATATAGTTTTTACAAAAAGTTTAACTAGACTTAAAGAACTTTAAACATCCTTTCTATATACAATGGTTATTTTAAAGCTTGCCTTCCATCTATGGGAAGTCCAAAAATATGTACAAAAAATAGCTTCCACTATTAATTAGCATAAACATTGTTATTTAAAGAAATGAGTCAGTTACATATTTATTATATATACCTATTTTATTCACCATTTTCGCAATAAAATTAGTAATTAAATCTGGATTTCCTTCAATTCAAATTTATAATTTTTTTTGACATAAATATATGTTGTTCAGGTTACCCTATATATAATTTATTTGTATATTATTTTAATTTTCCATTTAATTTAGTATTTTCATAACATCGTAAAAAATATCGTCTCTCGTCTAATATATAGTTCATTATTTGAATTGTATTTAAAATTTATTCTATGTATTGGCATAATTGTTCGTTAAATTATTTGTTCTAGCTTTTTTTCCGTTTTATCAAAAAAGATATGTGGATCCAAAATAAGTGGTATATATAGCATTATATGTTATTAATGTTTTTTTTTTGGATAGTTTTAAAATAAGTTAAATAAATAAGCAAGCATTTAATAATAAATTGAAAGAAAGACAAACACATAGAGATCCTAAACATGTAGCTGCAAAGTCGGCATTGTTAGAAGATTGTTGCTGAGGTTGTTGAACATAAATTACCTGTGGTTGTTGTTGATAATATTGAGGTTGTTGTTGTTGTTGATAATATTGAGATTGTTGTTGTGGTTGGTAGTACTGTGGAGGTACTTGTTGGTAGTATGCATTAGGTGGTGCTTGTTGTTCGTAGTTACCCATGGTTAGTAGGTGTAGATTACAGTTTAAAGAATGAAAGAAAGAAAAAAAGAATAAAAGAAAGAAAGAAAGAAAGAAAGAAATAATCAACGACTAAAATGGAATGATCTGTTCTATAGCGGAGGCTTGAACAATACAGACAGTATAGCGCTAAACGGTATAACGGTATACGATATAACTGTATTTATTCATAATCTACAATTAACCCATAAATGCACCTGAATTACCAGCCAAAGCTGAAGTTCTACATACTGAGTTGTTGAACATTGGAAGAATACTCTGACAATAGTCATTGATGGTGTATAATGATGTACGATAATACAGATAGATCCATTCCAGCTATACAATCAAAAAATATGTTAGGCAAACAAAGAGCGGAAAGCGGAATTTCTAACTTCCTCACATTTCACAGTTATTGGCTCTTTATTCGTCACTTGGCTGTTGATCTTCATTGTGGAGAATACTGTTTTTCTTATCACATGTACAATCTTTTCTTTCAGCAACAAACAAATACCTAATCATCATCTAATATGTCTGCTGTTACTCTATCAAAATCATTACAAGTTGCCCTTCTGCAATTTCATGCAAGTTCAGATAAAGCTGCAAATTTAATTAAAGTTACAGAATTTATTAAAAAGGCAGTTTCAAATAATCCAAAACCACAACTTTTAGTTTTACCTGAATGTTTCCAATCACCATATGCTGTTGATCAATTTAAAAATTATGCTGAAAAAATTCCAGATGGTGAAACAACTCAATTATTATCAAAATTAGCTCGTGAAAATAAAATTTCAATTATTGGTGGTTCAATTCCTGAATTTGATGAATTAGATGGTGGATTATATAATACATCTGTTGTATTTAATTCATTTGGTGAAATTATTGCAAAACATAGGAAAGTTCATTTATTTGATATTTCAATTCCAGGTGGTATTACATTTAAAGAATCTGATTCTTTAAGACCAGGTAATAAAGCCACAGTTTTCGAAATTCCTGAAATTGAATCAAAATTTGGTTTAGCAATTTGTTATGATATTAGATTTCCTGAATTAGCAATGATTGCTTCAAGAAGAGGTGCTGGTATAATGGCTTATCCAGGTGCTTTTAATACAATTACTGGACCAAAATTTTGGACAAAATTTGCAGTTGCACGTGCAATTGATAATCAAAATTATGTTTTAATGTGTTCACCAGCTAGAAATCCATCTGGTGGTTATCAATCTTATGGTCATAGTATGGTTGTTGATCCAAATGGTAATGTTCTTATTGAAGCTGGTCATGATGAAGAAATTATTTATTGTGAATTAAAGAAAGAAATAATTGAAGAAGCTAGAAAAAGTATTCCAATTTCAATTCAAAGAAGATTTGATATTTATGATGATGTTTCAAAAGATCCAATTGTATCTGCATTGTAATTTATTAATTTCAAAGAACACTATATAATTTATGTAACACATATATAATACATATAATATATACTAAGTAATTAGATAAAAATTGGAATTTCTGCACCCCATGTCCAAGGATCATTAAATCTTAAACCAATATCTAAAGCAGAAATTTTTTCAATTTCTTCAGAAGTTAAATCAAAATCATTTATATTAAAATTTTCAATTAATCTTTCCTTTTTATTAGATTTTGGAATAATTAAAATATTTCTTTGAGTTGCCCATCTTAATAAAATTTTACTTGTTGAAACTTTATATTTTAATGCAATACTTTTAATTAAAGGAGATTGAAATAAAGAAACTGCATTTTTAGCCTTTGGAGAATTTAATTCAAGGAAAGATTGTGGACCAAATGAAGAATATGCAACAACTTGAATATTATTATCTTGAGCATATTTAATTAATCTTGGTTGAACCAAATAAGGATGATGTTCAATTTGTAATAATTGAGGTTTAATTTTTGCACTTCTTAATAAATCTTGAATTAATGCACCATTGAAATTAGAAATACCAATTGATTTAACTTTACCTTTATTAACTAAATTTTCCATTGCGTTCCAAGTAACTGAAATTGGAATATCTTCAAATTCCCAACCATTTGAACCACAATAAAAACCCGGTGGATATTTTTCTTCAATTGGAACGAATTTTTGAGCAATTGGGAAATGAATGTAAAAGATATCTAAATAATCTAAATTTAAATCATTTAAAACTTTATTAATTGCTAATTCAACATTTTCAGGTGCGTGATAACTATTCCATAATTTTGAAACAATAATTAAATCTTCTCTTTTAACTAAACCATCATCAATTGCAAGTTTAATACCTTTACCAATTTCCTTTTCATTACCATAATCAATTGCACCATCAAATAATCTATAACCAACTTTGATTGCATCATAAATTTGTTGTGCAGCTGTTTCATTATTAACTTTCCAACAACCAAAACCAATTTGTGGAATTTTAACACCGTTATTTAATGTAATATATGATTGATTTGACATTGTTGTTTATTGTTGTAATTTGATTAAAACTATATGTATGTATGTATGTATGTATATATGGAATGGTTGATTAGTACAAAACCTTGGAAAGAATGGAGTGATTGATATAAGCCAAGTTGCATCTATATACAGGTGTGCTGATGGCAAAGAATGTGGCCAGTGGAAAGTGGGACGTTGAAGGTGGAAACTGTGGATACCTGATACTATGAATGGGCACAGCCCGGTGTTTGCTGTTTGCTGTTTGCTGCTGTTTGTTTACCCCACACTCTCCCAATGATGTCACCGGACTTACGTAAGCAGCAGCAGCGGCGGTCGATCGACGCGCACAGCCCGGCTCTGCGCAAAAACTGGTTTCAATCTGCCTCACCGGAGTTTTCCTTTGATTTAGTTTAATAACAGCATATATTCGTGACAAGGGCAAATACGTTGCTTCTTTTGAAGGTTGCTTCTTTCTGCTTACCGTTGCTGCTTTCTATACTGCAATCAAGAATCAACGATCAACATTCAAACAATGAACATTGCTCCACCCCCACCTTATGCTGAACCATCAAATGGTCAGTTCCAAAGTTGGGATACTCAGGAATCTGATTATAAATATTCCTTTGAAAAACCTGAAAAACCAATTCCTTCACCTTCTTATGATGAAAGTTTCCCAATATCAACTCCAAAATATAATGATAAATTATTTATTTATATATTCATTGCAACTTTAACAATATTTACTTATATAACTTATAATTCTTATTCAAATTTAGATTTAAATCCAAATTTATTTATATCAGATTTTTTTTATCAACCTGAAAAAATTTCAAAACCAATTAAAGCTCTTTATACAATGATTTCAATTTCAATTATAATTCCTTTATTATGTTCAATTGCTTTATTATTATTAGTTTACATCTTCCCAACCTTTTTCGTTATTACTGCATTCTTATTAATTCCTTTATCAATGTTTTCAATTTCAATTACAAGTTTTATATCTGGTTCAATCTTTTCTGGTTTAATGTTTGGTTGTTTCGGATTTTTAACTTTAATGTTTATGTTTCAAAATTTTAATAGATTCTCATTCTCTGCTTTAATGATTAAATTAATTGTTTCTGCAATGAAAAAATATCCATCAACTATATTAATTTCTTTATTATCTTCATTATTAACCGCAGTTATTTCATTAATTTATATGATTTCAATTTCAATTATATTTAATTATAGAATTAATAAAGATGATTCAATTTGTCAACATTCAAATGGTAATGATATTTGTATTTCAAATACTTCAATATTAATATTCTTATTTTCAATTTTTTCGGGTTGTTATATATTTCAAGTTTTAGAAAATATAACACATGTAACTCTTTCAGGTATATTTAGTTCATGGTATTTTTTTGATACAATTGATTTAAATTTAAAACCAAAATTCCCAGCTTTTGGATCTTTAAAACGTGCTTTAACTTATTGTTTTGGTAGTATTTGCTTTGGTTCATTACTTGTTTCAATTATTCAAACTATTAGAATTTCATTACAAGTTTTAAAAGCAAAATTACAAAATAGAAATTTTTCAAATAATAATTTAACTGATGATGATAATGATTATGGAGGAGGTGAAAATGGTCTTCTTTTATGTTTCTTAATTTGTATTGTTTCAATTCTTGAATGGATTGCAAATGAATTTGAATATTGGATGAGATGGTTTAATAGATATGCATATTCATATCTTTCAATGTATGGTAAACCATATTTACAATCTGCAAGAGATACTTTTGAAATTTTAAAATATAAAGGTATTGATATATTAATTAATGATTCATTAATTAGTACTGCAATTAGTTTATATTCAATGTTATCAATGATTATAACTGGTTTTACACTTTATATTATTTTTACAACTTGGAATATTGGTGGTATTTTAGAAATGGGTCCTGAAATGTTAGTTATTGGTGGTATTATTGGTTTAATAATATGTTATTTTATTGTGAGTTCTGCAATTAATGTTCTTGATGTAGGATGTGTAACTTTTATGATTGGTTTAGCAGTAGATCCTGATGCTTTTACAAGAACAAATGCAGGTGGTGCAAGTGAATCATCCATTCAAAGACTACAAGCATGGGAACAATTATCTAGATATTACCCTGGTATAAGAGAAAGGGTTATGTTAGATTGGCCAGAGAATAATAACTAGATTTTATAATTGTGTGTTTCTTTTTATTAACAAGTATTCTTATCTCTTATACACGCCATATTCCACGCCTTTTTATCTTATATACATATAAATAAACTACCCTTTACTACTGTATAGCTTTGTTACTTTTCATCATTTATATATATACCACTTGCCGTTCTTTATATTTTGTCATATCTTATTTAAATTATAATACCCCATGTTATACTACGATATAAAGGCGTCAACTCATTTTTACTTTACAATATTTAAACTTATACCAAATTATCATCGGTAGATATTAAATAAATAAACTGGATATTAAACCGATTGGGGAGTATATGTTGTTAAAAAAAAGTGGAAATTAACTAAATATTTTTTAATATATTTGCTAGTTTGTAATACATTATATATTATTTACTAAATTTTAAGTGCAAAAATAACATAATAAATATATGAGATTTTACTTAATATATAACATAATCTATGTATTTGTATCTTAGTTAAATATCTGTTTAATAAAATAAAATAAGAGGGTTTATCTTTATCTTTTATCAACAAAATAGTAAGAGCACCTTTATTTAATTGAATTAAATGGGAGCGGATTTTGAATTTTATTTTTAATTTTATTTTTAATTTTATTTTTAATTTTATTTTTCATATTTATGCACAGGCAAAGTCATCAGTTGTCGTTTTTTGTCATGTGTGTTTTATCACAATATTTCCTTTTATTTTTTTGCAATTACTGTTATTTGTTCTAAATAACATATACATTTCATAAAATCAATTAATTTATCAAATAAAATGGAGAAATTTTCATCATTTTCAGATAAAACAACAGGTATTTCACCATTTTTACCAACACCTTTACATCCAACTTTAAAAACATATATTTTTCATACAATTTTAATTCCGATTAAATTATTTACAATGATTCCTGTATTATTAATTTCACCATTATTAACACTATTCCCAAATACATATAAAATTATTATTGATGTTATTTTAGCTTATTTTTTTAATTTATCAGAAACAGAATTTGCAATTGATGGAGTTCGTAGATTAGATGAAAAAATTAAAATTTCAAAATCACCAAGAAATGGTGATATTATAATTGTAAATTCAACTGGTCCATTAGATATATTTGTTTGGAAAATGTTATCAGAAAATCCGAAAAGTGTTAAAATTGGTATTGCAAATGGTGATGGAATTGGTATTATAAATAATTGGATTTCATTTGTTAATTGGTGTTTTACTGGTTCATTAAATTTACCAAATGAAGCTAAAAAAAATATTGTTCATATAACTGATATTGATGCAACTTCATCAAATGTTGATGGAGTTTCTGATTTAAAAAAATTTGTTGGTGAAAATGGCATACTTTATGTAATTGTTGAAGGTACAATTACAAATAATAAAGGAATTTTATCATTCCCACGTGGTTTTGATGTTGGTGCATTTGCAAAAATGGCAATTTCATGTAATTATGGATTTAAAATTATGTCATTAAAAGTTTTACCAACAGGTATTTCAAATACTGTTATACCAACTAATTTTTGGTATTGGATATTCTTAAATTTTGGTAGTATGAGTATGAATTTAAAATATAGAATTAAAATGACAGTTTTATTTGATAAATATACGAAAAATGGATCTGAAAATGTTGATCCTTCAATGATTACTGATACTTTAATTCGTACAATTTTAGCAAATAATAGTCGTCTTAAATTATTAAGCAGTGAAATGGATGTAAAAAAGAAGAGAGAATACATCCAAGCTGTACTTGACAGCAGAGAGAAAAAATACGTTTAATTACTATTTACAATTGAATATTATAGCATATATGTAACAGTGTAATGTAATGTAATAAAGTATAAAGTAATAAACTTCTTCGCACTGCCTTGTTTAGTGAAATTTTGAAATTTTGGAAACGTCGTTTTCTTTTGGAGGACGTGTCTGCAAAGCGAAAAGCGAAGCTGGTTGTTGATGATGACGATGGTATACATAGACAGATGGTTTTCTCTATATTACCACACAAAGACGATATACATCTAACAAGACCAACAAAAAGAAGATGTCTGAAGAATCAGCAACAAGTACTACTTTTTTTGACACTTTTACAGAAACTTTTGCCTCAGCTACTGAAACTGTAACAGCAAGTGCTACTGCTAGTGCAGAATCAGATGCTGAAAATATTGCACAACCGGTTATATCAATATCAATGAAGACACCATTACTTTATTTAGGAATATTAATTATTACTTTAGTTTTATTTTCAATTTATCATCGTAAGAATAAAATTAAATCATTACAAAAATTAACATCATCTTCATTATTTACATCATCATATGATAAAATTGATGAATCATTAATTAACGAAAATTCATTTATTGCACCTACTCCAACATTAGATTCAACACCTGCTTTATTATATAATGATTTAAAAACATTAAAAGTACATGAAAAATTATTAAAAGTTGCATTAGTTGAAAGAGCTGCTGAATCATTACGTAGGATAATTAAACAAAAGGAAACTGAACCTTCAATTATGTTATTATATACAAGAGGTTTAATTGGTGATGAAAGTTTTAAAAGATTTAAATTACAAGCTAAATTACAAGATGCTGAGATGTTAGAAATAGCAAAGGAAGCAGAAAGTTTTAAACCTGGATGGAGTAGACTTGTATTTGCTAATGCTCAAGAAGTTATGATGAATCAAGCACTTAGACGTAGAGTTAATGCAGTTAGTACACGTAAGGAATTAACAGAAAAATTAGATATTAAAGGTGTAGAATCTGTTATTAAAGATATTCAAAAACGTATTGTTGAACTCAGATAATTATTATATAATTTAATTTATGTATTACATATATGAGTTTCATTAATTCTATAATATTTAAGTAAAAAAAAAAGAAGAAAAAATTATATATATTAGTTAAGGTAAAAGTTATTATAACATACATTAATTACCTTTACGATTCTTTTTGTTTTTAACAACGGTAAATGCACCATCCCAATCATCACTTGCTGAATTATTGGAATCAACATTACCTGAACTTGAACTTGAAGAAGAAATTTTCAAATGCTTTGTTCCTTCTAAAGCTTCAAACCAATCAAATGCCCAAGAATGCTTTCTAATTGTTTCTTCAATTTTTGAACGTTTTTTCATAAATTCAGAAGCAAATCTACGGCCATCCATAGTGCTTGAATTTGAATAAATAGTATCTGCAATAATTTCTTGAGTTTCTGAACCTGATGGTAATTGCATCATAATTTGTAAAACATCTTCTTTATTAACAGATGGATATAAACCATTAAGTTGATTACGTGCCCAACCAAGAAATTCAATTACAGGTGGTGGGAAATTAATTGAATTTACCTTTGCAACTGATGGTGCAATATAAGTTTTATTATTAATTGAATTTGTTGATTGTGGAATTGGTGTACTAACAGATCTTAATAAAGTTGGATTTACTTTAACTGATGGTGATGATACTGATGATGAACTAATTGGAGTTACAGGTTTAACCTTTTTAGATACAATAGTCCATGCATTATCAGAAACAGAATTTTCAGATGCAATTGATGATGCAAATGTTTTTTGTTGATTTAATATTGATTCTGCAATTGTTTTTTGAGCTCTAGCAGCAGCTGATGCTTCTTCATGTTTACGAACTGCTTCTAATTCTTCTTGTTGAATTTCATCAATTGATTTTGTTGGTAATATTTGTGAAGCTCCTGTTGTAGCCCATGCTGAATTTGATAATACATTATTATTTGATTTTGAATTATTTAATGCATTTAATGAAATAATTGTTTTCTTACCATTTGCAGAAATAGTTGTTGGTAAATCTTCTAATGCTAAACGTGATGCTAAAAGACGATCATTTTCTTCAATTCTACGACGTTCTTTTAATTCCTTTTCTCTCTTTAATTTTTCTTCTTCTTTAATTTCTTCTAAAGTTTTAGATGGTTTAATAGTTTGAGAAACAGAAGCCCAAGGTGCAATATCTGAATTAGTAGATTTTTTTGTTTCTATTTTTGGAATTGAAATTTTATTTATTTCTTCCTTTGCAGCAGCAGCTTCAGCAGCAACAACCGCTGCAACTTTTAATTGTTGTTCTTGTTGTTTAATTTTTTGTTTTTGTTTTAAATTTTTCTTATTTTCTAATTCCAGTAATTTCATATGCTCTTCTAATTTATTTGCTTCAAGAACTGCTTTCTTTTGACTTTCTTCAATTTCTTTTCTCTTTTGTTCAGCTAATTTTCTTTCATTCTTTTCAGCTTCTTCCTTTAAAAATGATTTTAATTTTAATTCTTTCTTTTTCTCTTCTTCAACTTCTTTTAGATGCTGTTTTAATTTTTGTTCAGATTCAACTAATTTTTCATGATTTTCATTTAATATAGTTCCATTAACATTAGGTATGACATCAATATTTGAAGCAATCTGAGATATTGGAGTATCTTCTGTGGTAATCGTTTCTGATGCAGTTGATAAATTATTTGGAATAGAATTAGTATGCAATTCATTAGTTAAATTAAATAAATTTTGTGAATCTATTTTACTATTCTTATTAGTATTATTAATTGTAGAAACATTTAAATCATTATTAAGATCCATTGAAATACTATTTGTAGATGCAGAAATTGGTTGAGTAGATGTTAATTGACTATTTGAATTGGTTGTATGGGTTGGTGTAATTATATCATTCATATTGCTATTTGATCTACTACCAAGACCTGTATTAACCATCATTGAATTTAATGAATTCATTGAATTTAAATTATTCATATTAATTGAATTTAAAGGATTAATCATATTCATATTATTTAATGGATTTAATTGATTGAAGTGATTCAATTGATTTAAATGATTCATATCTAATTGATTTAAATTCATATTCATATTCATATCTAAATTTAAACCATTCATACCAACTGAATTAGAATTAAATTGATTATTAAATTGATTATTATTATTATTATTAGTAGTAGTATTATTATTGTTATTATTATTAGTATTATTAGTATTGTTATTAAATGTATTCATATTCATTGGATTATTAATCATACCAAAATTTGACATATTTAAGCCACCTAATGAATTAAAATTCATATTATTAAATTGATTAATTGAATTCAAATTATTAAAAGTAGAATTAAAATTAGAATTAGAACGTGAATCTAATGGAATTTGAGAAGAATTTGGTGTATTGGCATTAGTACTATTTGAAGAATCATTATTTGTTGCCTTTGTTGTTGAATTATCATTATTCCAATTATTAAAAAATTGTGAAGATGTTGGTGTATTATTATTTGTATTATTACCAAAGAAATTTAAAGTTGAATTAAAGCTTGATAATGGATTATTACTGGTTGTTGTTGCGGATGCTGCTGCTAGTATTGTTGATGTTGCTGCTGTTGAAATTCGTTGATTAAAGGGAGCTAAATCTGGATTAAAATTTGGTGATGATTTGCAAGCTTCCCAAAGATCAGAAATTGAAGACCAAATAGTTTCATTATCTTTTCTAATCATTAGATTACTAACTAAAAGACCTGATAAATACCATTGTTGCATCAAGTTTGAATCAAATGGACCTTGTTGAATACCTTGAAGATCTTGATAATACCATTGAGATGATTCTAATGATTGTTGCACTGATAAACCTGGTGGAATTTGTGAGATACCAATATAAGTACCAGGAGAACCAACAGAAGAGGCAGAACCCGCAGAAATACCAATAGTATTACCTAATCTAGAAGAAGATAAAGGATTAAATGTTGATTTTGAAGTTTCAATTGATGAGTCTAAATTTGAAGAAGTATTACCAATATTTGAAATGATTGAAGGATTTTCAAATGATAATTTATTTTTATTTAAAGAATCAATTTCTTCATTTAACAAATCTACAGAAATTGGATTTTTTAAAGATGATGTTCTTGCAGAATTAGATAATGATGCATTAGGATCTATATGTAATTGATTTGATGATAACATTGAATTATAAACTTCTAAAAGTTGATCAGTAGAATAAGACATTGATGTCGATGAAGATAATGATGGTAAAGTTGATTGAGATTCTACTGATGTTTTAGTATCAGTATTTGTATTTCCATTGATACTTTCAGATAGGTTTGAAGTTGAAGACGGATCTTGTTGTTGTTGTTGCAAATGTTGCTGAGCATTTTCAAGGATGTTATCAAGCCAATTAGATGGGTTTTCGAGATGATTGTTGGACATTTTGTAAAAAATAAAAGGTTGAATAGAAGAGTTTTAATTCTAGTTGTTGGGTTCTGCTAACGGGAGTTGGCTGGTATCGAAGCTAAGAGGAGAGAATTGGAGAATTAGAGGGTGTCTATGTCTCTGTGTATGTCTGTATGTCTGTGTCTATAAGATCGTAAGAAAACTTTTCACCTCGTCGATGAAAAAAACAAAGCGTGTGCGATTTTGCTTCAACCAAATTAACTAATAACTTGGGAGAGGGTTTGCTATGAGCGGATGAGAGCTGACGTAAGCTTTCCATTAGATTAGACAATAACAATACTATACTATACTATATAACTGGCTATATACGGTATGTGTTCTCCATTTCAGTGTGGAAACTGGAGAAGTTGGCAGTGTGATGGATAACACGGTCACTGGAATGAGGGTAAACATCCTCCCAATCAACACTGGTGTCTTTGTTCTTGAGGATATCAGAGTGAATATTTGAAGAACCACCAAGAATTTGTGGTCGAAATTCAGATTGTTGTACAATTGAAAGTTCCATTTCCCTTTTAATAGGATCAGCCATTCCAAATATACGACGATGTGTTTCCATCTTACTTTTTGTAGTGTTTTCTTCCCAATTTAATATTCTTGATTCAATTGGATGACGATTGTTTATTTTGGATGCGATAGATACTGGACCACCGGCACGTAATGTATCTACCAGTCCAGGTGCACTTGGAGCACTTGGTGCATAATCTGTGTTTCTAATTCCAGATGGGTGAACAGCTTCAGGGGCAATGGAAAGACTCATTGATGTTATTTCTATTTAGTTGTAGTTGTAGCTGTAGTTGATTTAGTTGTAGTATTAGCAGATCAAAGAGAGAAGAGTTGACAAGAGGAGGGCAAAAGTAGAAGAGCAAGTAAATGTGAGGTGTGAGTGAGTGTCTTACCCATACACTGCTGGAGATGGCGCGTGCACGGGTGTTTGTGCTCTCCCGTTTTTCTTGAAATTAATCAAAATTTAAAAACTGTGCTCTCCAGTGAATTTTGAATTTTGAGTTTTGAAGTTTCCAATACTTTCCTGTTTTAAACATTTTATCAATCTGTCTTTTACAACAAAACACTAATCACACACATCAAACACAATGTCTTGGGGTATGTTGACATTTTATTTCATTTTTCTTCCTATAATATTTTTTTTCATCTTTTGATTATCATTACTAACGCATTTTTGTTTGGCATTTCCTTTTCACGCCCTTCTACCATATAAAATTATTCTTATACAATAAATTCTA
This sequence comes from Pichia californica, assembly GCA_030574395.1. Classification (NCBI taxonomy): domain Eukaryota; kingdom Fungi; phylum Ascomycota; class Pichiomycetes; order Pichiales; family Pichiaceae; genus Pichia; species Pichia californica. Next base: position 52,570 of record JAJMEW010000218.1, read on the forward strand.
TCAGACGACGAAGATTTCGATATTAAAGTTAACAATAATAATGCACCTGTATCTTGGGAAGAAGAAGAACAAGATGATGAACCTGTTTTAGATTCATGGGATGCTTTAAGTGATGATGAAAAGCCAAAAACTCCTGCATCAGCTCCAAAATCAACAACAAGTTCCAAAAAGAAAGGTAAAAAAAATATTTCAACTTCAGGTACTAAAACTTTAACGGAAATTGATCTTGTTGATGAAAAAACACGTAAAGAAATGTTAAAAGAAGAAGAATTAAATGCTGATTTAAATAATGCAGCGGATTTATTTGGTAGTTTAGGTGTTTCTGAACATCCAAGAGCTAGAGCTGCTGCAGCTGAAGCTGCAAATAAAAAACCAGTATTAAAATTAACAACAGATACTCCCCTAGATGTACATCCACTTTTCCAACCAACAACAAAGCAAGATTTTGAAAAATTAAGAAAAACTCTTGGTAGTGAAATGAAAAAATTAGATGAAAATTCTCATTTATTTTATAGTAGTGTACTTGCTGTTGATTTAACTAGAGATATTTGCGATCCACTTAGTATTGAACAAATTAGAAAAGTTATATCAACATTAAATGCTCTGGTTACTAAAAAGGTAAAAGATGAAAGACAAAACAGATTAGCAAAAACTGGTGGTACTTCTTTAGGTGGTGCTGGTAAGAAAAAGGCTAAAACTGCAGTTGTCAATACCGGACCAGCCTCTTTTAAGAAAGATAATCTTGATGATTTCATGGGAGGAAATGACGACATGAGTGACGACGACTTTATGTAGAATATATATATAATCTAATCTAAATATTTAATCACAGAGATAATTTAATTCAATTTAGTTTAGTTTAGCATCCCACCCGATTACGTAACCTCCACGCTTTACACCCCCACTTTCTCTGTATTGACAGTTCACAGTTCCGAATTTTTCAGGCATCAAGCCACCACCACTAGCAATACCAAATAATACAAGCAAATCACTTTCGTCCCCACTCACTTCCGAATCATTGGTTTATTACAAATTACAAACTCCAACTCTTTTCAATTAATCTTCTAGTCATCTATCTTATCTTTTCTTCTTTTCTAAAATTTTAATGTATTTTAATAATTTGTTATCATAATAACTAAACATGATTTCTCGTGCGACTCGGTTACCTTTTGTTTTGAAAACAAATTATCATCCATTTGCTTATCGTGGATTTCATTTAAGTACAAAAAGTTTCAATTCAACAAAAAATAATTCCACAAAAGAATCTATTAAATCAGAATCTGAAAAATCGTCTGATAATGAGTCAAATGATAATAATAATAAGAATAGTTTTGGTAAATCAGTATTATCTAATACTGCCATATTATTTATTGGTGCTTTAGTTGGTACTTCTTGGGCTTCTTTCAATTTATGTAAAAACCCTCCAGAATTTTTATTCCCACATACTTCAACATTACCATTATCATCAACATTATCACCAAATTATGGTGATTCTAATTTAGTAATTACTGAATTAAAAAAATTTTTAAAATCTGATCAAGTTAGTGAAAGTAAAGATGAAATTGATAATCATGCTGATAGTTATTTCTCAACAGATCATCCAACAAATAATGAAAAACCAGATGCTGTTGTTTTCCCAGAAACAACTGAAGAAGTTTCAAAAATTTTAAAAATTTGTCATGATCATCATGTACCAATTGTACCATTTACTGGTGGTACTTCCCTTGAAGGTCATTATATAACTACCAGACGTGGTATATCATTAGATATGTCAAGAATGAATAAAATTTTATCAACTCATAAAGATGATTTAGATATTACTGTTCAAGCCGGTGTTTCATGGGAAGATTTAAGAGATTATTTACAACCATTTGGTTTCTTATTTGGTCCTGATCCTGGACCGGGTGCTTGTATTGGTGGTATGTGTGGTACTTCTTGTAGTGGTACAAATGCTGCAAGATATGGTACAATGAGAGAAAATGTTATTTCTTTAACTGCAGTTTTAGCAGATGGTACAATTGTTAAAACCCGTAGAAGACCAAGAAAAACTGCTGCTGGTTATAATTTAACTCAATTATTTATTGGTAGTGAAGGTACTTTATGTATTGTTACCGAAGCAACTTTAAAACTTAATGTTATTCCAAAATATGAAAATGTAGCTGTTGTTAGTTTCCCATCAATGCTAGATGCTGCAGATGCTGTTGCAAAAGTTGTTCAATCTGGTGTTCAATTTAATGCAATGGAATTATTAGATAGTGAAATGATGAAATATGTTAATCAAAGTGGTAATGTCACAAAAAAATATGATGAATTACCAACTTTAATGTTTAAATTAGGTGGTAATTCAAGTAAAGTTGTCGATTCAATTACAAATGATATTAAAGATATTTGTGTTGATTGTAATTGTGGTAAAAAAAATTTTAAATTTGCTTCTTCAGAAGAAGAAAAAGAAGAATTATGGACAGCTCGTAAAGTTGCATTATGGTCAACAATGGATGTTGGTCGTTCAATTTATGGTCCTGATGCACAACTTTGGACTACTGATGTTGCAGTCCCAATTTCAAAATTAGTTGAAAGTTTAGAAAGTACTAGAAAGATGTTTGATCAAGCAAATTTAAATGCAACTATTGTATCTCATGCTGGTGATGGTAATTATCATACTTTCATCATATATCCAAAATCTGATACTGAAAAGGTTAATAAAGTTGTTCAAAAAATGGTTGCACATGCTTTAGAACTGGATGGTACAGTCACTGGTGAACATGGTGTTGGTATTGGTAAAAGAGATTTCTTAATTGAAGAATTAGGTGAAGTTGGTGTTGACGTTATGAGAAAGATTAAATTTGCACTTGATCCTTTATCATTACTAAATCCAGATAAGATTTTTAAGATTGATTCTGAAGAAAAGAGATCACATTGATTAATTAACCCCCATAATATTAATTTTAGTTTTACGTATTATATAATTTTAATACATTTTAATTTTATTTTCATTATTTTATAACAATGCACAACAATGATATTGAACATTTATATCACCACCTAAATTAAAAGTAAAATTCACTTTACTATTTTTAAGTTTATTATATTGTACATTGACAACAATTAGAAGTGTTACCCAGTTTAACCCAGACTCTAAGATAAATTCTGTAGAATCTGGATCTCTATTCAAAAAAAATTCATATTTTAATTTTGAAAGTGTCATTTGATCTCGTTTAGCTAATTCTTCTTTCCAATTACCTTCTTTCTTGGAAACATAAGAAAGTAAACATGTTGGTACTGTTTGTAATCCTTCTTTATCGGTGAAGGGAATTGCAACATCACCACATACCGAGTAATCTATTCCATTATCACCTCCTTCTTTATCGGTGAAGGGAATTGCAACATCACCACATACCGAGTAATCTATTCCATTATCACCTCCTTCTATTATACTAACATTCATTTCTGAATTACCAGAATTTATAATACTTACCAATATTGGTATTTTGATAAATTCACCTTCTTCAATGTTTTTAATATTGGAAGAGGAGAATCCAATCATAGGGACAGAGTATATGACTGGTATTTGAAAACACATATTTTCTTTGTTTATATTTTCTAGACATGTTGGACAAATATTATTCATATCAGCATGTAGCTGCTTTGGTAATGGTAATAATTTACTTTTCTTTTCTTCAATTAAAGGTTGAACAATTTCAATTTCTTTATTTTCAATTTGTTTTTGATTATTAGTTTCTTCTAAAATCTTCGCAATCTCAAATCCTTTAAATCTATTTAATATTTCTGATTTCCATTTCATTCTTTGCCCTTTATCTAGTACTCTTTGATAATTTAAACACCAATCATAATAATCAATTAATGTTTTGTATCTTATATCATCTTCATCTTTAATATTATTTTGAACTATTTGTTGTAAGCTTTGAGGTTTCGTTTCAACAGCTGTCTTAAAATTATATTTACAATGAGAACTCACACATCTAAATTGGACTGCTTTACCGACTATTTTACTTTTATCAGTCTTTGATTTTATCAATTCAAATTGAATTCCTTCACCTCCAACATTAGATTTGTATAATAGCGGATATGATTCTAAGTTGCTATCACAAATTGGACAAATATAACATCTATAACAATGTGTATCTTTCATTCCATATTCTCTTTTACATCGAGAACATGATTTCTTTGAGACAGAATGAAGATTGCATTGAAAACATCTTCTCATTTTGCATGTTGTGCAATATTGCATCTTGGATACGGGGTTCAACGATCGGCTATCATTCGAAGCAATACAAGAACACGATATTTTGGCATCATTTATATAATAGCTCATAAATATATAGCTATAGATATATCTTAATCTTAGTGTCTATGTCTTATACAGTATTTCTTTTAATTTCAATGTTTATGAAAATAGAAAAGGCGAATGTTGTACAATGCTCAGTTAAATTTGAAAGATCAACTCAGAAGACGTGGCAATATCAATCTAGTATGTTAGAGAGCTTTTTGATTAGTATTCAATTCTTGTACTTTTGCAATCATTTTTGTCTGGCCACTAAAGTTTACAATTGATACTACCCATATACCATTCAGAGATACAAGATGAGGGGGGTTTTACAATTACTGATAATATTTGTCTCTTTTACATTTGCTGAAATTGAAATACCCGTTGACACTCCATTTACTACAAATGCATTCGAAGCATTGGAAATACTAAAGAAAAACAACAAAATAAATCACAAATATGAGTATCAAATACTTGAAGGAATGCCTACAGGTGATACATTTTTTCATGAATATTTTGAGTATACTAATATACTTAACGAAACCAGATTTAACAAAAACTTAACATCAACAGAGCATGGATTTCTAGTAGATATTAATAACGATACTCTATTTTATTTCAATAATGAAGATATTGAAACATATGGAAAAACAGAGTTTGATATTCCACTTGGTAAATTAGAACAATTTGAGGAAGAATACTCTTTCACTGACGCATGTAATCCATGGAATGAAGCACAAATATATGCTTATGCTTCTCTAGAGGAACTTGCAAATAATAATGATCAAGACGCATTAAGAATATTAGCAGATATTCATACATTTGGTTTTTTCAACATTTTTGTGGATATTTTAAGAGCTAGAGATTATTATGAAAAAATAATAAAAATATCAGAAGATCCCACAATATCGGCACATGCCCATTTCATGTTAGGTATATTTTATTCCACTGGTTTATTTGGTAAATTTCAAAGAGATGAAGCTAAAGGTTTAATTCACTACACGTTTTCATCTGATTTAGGAAGTATACAAGCACAAATGGCACTAGCACATAAATATATGTTTGGTATTAGCGTCACACAAAATTATCAACTTGCAGTATATTATTTTTCACTTGTTTTCCAAAAGACTGAAAAATATATTGCAACTTTACAAACTGAAGTAAATAAGAACAAAACAGATACAAAAGAATCTATTTTATTATTTGAGCCTAATTTTGATAAATTCAGCATACGTTGGAGTGATTCAGTTGGTGGGTTATATGGTGATAAAACATCTGAATCAAGTGACTCCATTAGATATTTTGAAACATTCACTGAATATGAAGATATTAAAAAATACAAATCTGGTACGCTTGATGATTCCGATGACTATCCCGTTGGTGGTGATGATACAGTGGATGCATTCAGTTTATTTTATTTTGCGACCCAAAAAAATTATCATGGTGATTATCTGCATGCTAGAGACTTTAATTCTTCGTTTAAATATGCACAAATATGTGTTCAAAATGGATTTTTGGAACCTGAAATCAAAGAATTCATAAGTTCAATTGAGAATATTGACGAAACATTAAAAACAGGTGGTATGGGAAATATTAAATTTGAATTATCTATTCATGATGACCCATCACCGTTAGCTATTTTTGTTGGTCGTTGTTCACAATATCTCGGTCATATGTATTTACGTGGACAGGGAACTCAGGTTGATTATGAAAAGGCTTTGTATTATCTAAACATGGGTAAAAGTCTCTCATTAACTAATTTATTCAAGAATGATATTGGGCTTATTAATTATTATGGCCTTGGTGTTCCAGAGAACCATGAAAGGGCTAAACAAATTTTTCAAGATGGTATAAAACTTGCTTCTTCAAGATACTATAAAGCGTCAGTTTTAATTGATCAAGTTGAAGAAAAATTAAATCCAGCAAGTTCAACATATGTTGATAATACCATTTATTCTCTCTTATCATCATCTGCGAGTTATAACATGATGGCAAGAAGGAAGTTACTTGAGCTTTATGAAAATAATAAGTTAGATATGAATCAAGATACTATGATTGCTTATTATAATTCATATTTGAAATTATTTGAGAATATGTATTTTGATTTCAAAATACCATTTTTTGCATTTATTAATGCTAAAACTGACGATGTCAAGTCTAATAACATGTGGATTGCCTTAATTGGTATGGCCATTGAAAGTGAATTGGGATATGAAACTGCACAATCTTCATTGGGTTCCATTCTATACCCAACTGTTGGTAAATTTTCATCAAAAAAATTTAGAAATTCAAAAGATAATTATTCTAATGTATACACACCTAAGAGATTTCAAGAAGCTGTCTCATATTTTGAGCTGAGTGCAAGACATTCTAACAGAGATTCAATTAATTTTCTTGGTGATATGTATTATAATGGATTATACAATATTCCCAATGTTGATGATCCTATATGGTCTAAGCAATGGTGGTCATATGCTTTACCAGTATCTGCAGAAGAAAACTTACTAACATCTCTTATAAAAAGTATTTTTAATTCTCTTTTAAAAGTTACGTTACCGTTGAAATTTAAAATATACAATTTATTAAATTGGAATAATAAGATTCAACTAGAAAGTGCTATCTGTTTAATTCCAAGAGATTTAAGTAAATCAATTTCATATTATCAAGATTCAGCTTCCATGTGGTCTCCTATCGGTAGTTTTAATGTAGGATGGGCATATGAATATGGTATTGGGGTTACACAAGATTTACACCTTGCCAAAAGATACTATGATAACGTGTTAGCTTCTTCAGATGCTGGATATATTTCTGTTAAAGTTGCAGTTTTTAGAGTTAGATTAAAAGCTTTATTATGGAAATTCCTTGGATTTAACGGACGTGGAGTGGAAGAATTACGAAGAGAACATAGATCATGGAAACAGCGTTTAACTATGATTTTTGGATGGTTGAAACATGGAGAATAGCTTTAAAATGTAATTTATATTACTAGACATGTAGTAAAATTATATAATTTTATGTATACTACAAATTTATATGATTGTTTTATCTTACATTGAGAAACCTGTTGGTCGGTTACTTAGTTGGTTTGTTGGTTATATTTTTGTTGTCATTCTTTAGTTTTCTAATTATCTATACTTTTTACTAATAATTCCTCATAAGACTATTGATCGACTTCACCTGCGGATTCCCAATCACCATCTAAAGTTTCCTTCCACAAAGTCACTTTGTCATTGCCGCTAATTGCTAAGATATTTCCACTTAAAGACCAAGAAGCTCTCCAACAAACATCAGGGAATTTATCCTTTGTTAATAATGTCTTCTTCCATTGAGAGTTTGGTGTTCCGTCTGGTTTTGTATCTCTATTCCATATCAGGACAGTTCTATCTTGACTTGCTGTTGCAACATAAGATTTACCTAAATTAGATGGTGACCAAGCAACATCACGTACCCAATCAGTATGTCCTTGTAAAGTATCTTCCAAAACAACGCCTGTACCATCAGAATTAAATTTCCAAATTTTGACTAAATTATCACATCCACCAGTTACAATTCTTCTATCATCAAATTTCTTACCATCACCAATACATGGTGCCCAAGTACCTGCATTTACACCGATTGAATGAGCTTCAAAAGTGAAAGATTTAGTACTACCATCTGGTAAAAATTCAACAACAGATGCACGACCATCACTGGATGTACATAGTAATAAAGCACCATATTCGGAAGGAGCCCAAGAGATAGAATTAACAGAAGCACTATGGACTCTATGTTCGGTAATTGTTGACCAAATACCATTTTCTTCTTTCCAAACTAATACACGACCATCATATGAACAAGATGCTAAAATAACACCAAATTTAGGATGTGCCCAACTTACTTGCCATACAGGACCTTCATGTCCGTGTAAGGTTTCAACTAACTTATGTTGATCATTTTCAATTGTAAAAATTTTAATAGTTTTATCAGATGAGCATGTAGCTAGACGTTTACCGTAGTAATCTAAAACTGCATCATGGATAAGATCATCGTGTGCATTTCCAATTGTAACCTATAAGAATTATTATGTTGTATTATTTTGAATATCAAATAATATAATAATTCGTATATTATGTTAGTATTTGTCATTAATAAATGAACTGCTTAATTATGAGAATAATGAAGATGCAAGAAAAAAACGAACGTTTATATATTAACACAAATGTAATATATATTCGACGGTTCAATTAATCTCTCCTGTAATTAAAAAAACTGTAAGTAGTATCAATAGTTTCATTATATTATATACGTACCATTTTGTGTTTAGCTGCTTTATGCTACAAAAATTCTCCCGTGAGATTAACTACAGTTGGTAGGTTAACTGGTGGAATGTTTTCCAACATTAACTTCACCAGATACAAACACCAGCCAGATCCAGAATCCAGAGTCCAGAGCCAGACACAAGGAAAAACAAAACGTGTCTTTGCTCGGTGCCTGCTGAAAGGGCAATTTTACCGTCGATCGACGCACCTAGCAAAAAA
>JAJMEW010000219.1:0-60250 GCA_030574395.1 Pichia californica
TTACAACAAATGGGCGTGTGGCGTAGTTGGTAGCGCGTTCGCTTAGCATGCGAAAGGTCTTGGGTTCAATTCCCAACTCGTCCATAACAATTAAATTTAATAATTAAATTTAAACTTTTTTCATTTATTTTATTTCTTTTATTTATTACCGGGTGGTGATAAATTTAAGCAATTTTGTAGATAAGAAAGAGATTGATGGGATACAGTTTGACACATCTACAAAGATTGAAGTTAGATAATTGATGTTGATAAGAAATGTCAAATTGATTTGATGATGAATTAAAGATACAGTTAGTTGATTATTAAATGGAAATTACAATTTAATTGGGTGTGTTGTGTACAAAAAGAAACAAGAAACCCTGAAAAAGAGGGAAAAGAGTCAAAATCTGACGGTGGTGACGCAAGACTGCAGAGGCAAGAGACGTGTAAAGCCAGGAAGAGAGTGGTGCAGAGCATAGAGAAACGTCTTTCATGTAGGTGTGATGAGTTCATCCTGACATAAGAGACAACATAATGGAAGAGAAGAGAGCAACGAGCAACAAGAGCGCGCTGTGCAGTGAAAAATTTTCACTTTTTCTTTTCTTTTCTTTTCTGATTTTTTTCTGATTTTTTTCTGATTTTTTATTTAAACAGAAACCTGCCCAGCACTGGTGATCAGCCCTTATAAGATTGCTTCTCTCCTAACCTTCTTCTTGCTCTTGCCAGAATCTGTTTTTCTCTTTCTTTCGGCCATTTTAACCATTTTAATACTTATTTTCAGCATTTTTATTCTCCTCCTTCTCCAGAACAGACTCCTGATCTAATCTCAACAAAAAGGTCACTGAAAATTTATTGATTTACCCCCATATATTAATATATTACAAAATTTTTCTGCACCTTATTTCAATTGCAAAAAAAAATTTAAAAACTTTTTACAAACAAAAAACAAACAAACAAAAAAAATCGAATTTAATTTCACCATTTTAATTTATTAGTTTCTACGTCATTAATTGAATATAACTAGTAAAGGTAAGTGCAATCATTCAATTTTATTATGTTATCTTTTTTTTTTTTGCAATTACAATTATTTCAGCCGTCTGTTTGTTCTGGAGAAAGAGAGAAAATTAAAGGATAGGAAGGCAAAGTACGAGAAGAAATGGAGATTAAATTCTTTAGAATCTTTGACTATTTCAACCTAATCTAACTTACTTAACCGGTAACTCTTTTTTGTAGTAACAGACAGACACTGTTATTAATTGTAATTATGTAAAAGAAAAAACAATGTTAACTACTTTCTGTTCTCTTCTTTTCTTCATGGAACATTCACTAACATTTATCTCTGTTTAATCATCATAAAAAATTAGAAATAAAATAATTTTTAAAATTTTTTTTCTCGATTTTCAATTTTATTCCTCTTTAAATTTATCTCTTACAGCAATCAATTTCTTTATTATTATTACTACTATTACATTTTTACACAGCCTACATTACTTATTAATTAATTGTTAATAAGTTATTTAATAAAAGAATATAAATTAATCAATCAATCATTCAAATTATGACTTTTCACAATCCGATCTCCCCATCTTTTGAAAAGCTCGGTACTAAATTAGTTACATTAGAAACTCATGATGGTATTGCCATTCAAGGTTATTCTTTTGGTGCAGATGTTGAAGCTGCTGGTGAATTGGTTTTCCAAACTGGTATGGTTGGTTATCCTGAATCTATTACTGATCCATCTTATGAAGGTCAAATTTTAGTTATTACTTATCCTCTTGTTGGTAATTATGGTGTACCAGATAGAAAATTAATGGATGATGTTGTTAAATCAATTCCAAAATATTTTGAATCTAATAAAATTCATATTTCAGGTTTAGTTGTTGCTCATTATACTGAAGAATATTCTCATTATTTAGCAACTTCTTCTTTAGGTCAATGGTTAAAAGAAGAAGGTATTCCAGCTATTTACGGGGTTGATACTAGATCTTTAACTAAAAGATTAAGAGAAAAAGGTTCAACTTTAGGTAGATTTTGTCTTTTAAAAGATTCTATTAATGTTGAAATTGGTTTAAAAGATTCTGATTGGAAAAAAAATTTTTCAGTTCCTGAATGGATTAATCCAAATATTGAAAATTTAGTTGCAAAAGTATCTGTTACTGAACCAATAATTTATGATCCACCAACTGATTTAGCTAAATTAGGTCCAGATGGTAAAATTATTAGAATTGTTGCCGTTGATGTTGGTATGAAATTCAATCAAATTAGATGTTTTGTTAATAGAGGTGTTTCTTTAAAAGTTGTTCCATGGAATTATGATTTTACTAAGGAAGAATATGATGGTTTATTCATTTCTAATGGTCCAGGTGATCCATCTGTTATGACAGATGTTGTTTCAAAACTTGTAAATGTTTTAGATGAAGCTAAAACTCCAGTTTTTGGTATTTGTTTAGGTCATCAATTATTAGCTAGAGCTTCTGGTGCTTCAACTTTAAAACTTAAATTTGGTAATAGAGGTCATAATATTCCATGTACTTCTACTATTTCTGGTAGATGTTACATTACTTCTCAAAATCATGGTTATGCTGTTGATGTTCAAACTTTACAACCAGGTTGGAAAGAATTATTTGTTAATGCTAATGATGGTTCCAACGAAGGTATTTATAATACTGAAAAACCATTCTTTTCTGTTCAATTCCATCCAGAATCTACTCCAGGTCCAAGAGATACCGAATTTTTATTTGATACTTTTATCCAATCTGTTATTGATTTTAAAAAGAATAAAGTTTTAAAAGCTGTTGAATTCCCAGGTGGTCTTAAAGAAGATAATATTAAATTACATCCAAGACTTCATCCAAAGAAAGTTTTAGTTTTAGGTTCTGGTGGTTTATCTATTGGTCAAGCTGGTGAATTTGATTATTCTGGTTCTCAAGCTATTAAAGCATTAAAGGAAGAAGGTATTTATACTATTTTAGTTAATCCAAATATTGCAACTATTCAAACTTCTAAAGGTTTAGCTGATAAAGTTTACTTTTTACCAGTTACTCCAGAATTTGTTAGAAAAATTATTAAACATGAAAGACCAGATGCTATTTATTGTACTTTTGGTGGTCAAACAGCTCTTAATGTTGGTATCAAATTAAAGGATGAATTTGAATCTTTAGGTGTTAAAGTTCTTGGTACTCCAATTGATACTGTTATTACAACTGAAGATAGAGAATTATTTGCAAGAGCAATGGATGAAATTAATGAAAAATGTGCTAAATCAGAAACTGCTTCAAATATTGATGAAGCACTTTCAGCTGTTGAAAGAATTGGTTTCCCTGTTATTGTTAGAGCTGCTTATGCTTTAGGTGGTTTAGGTTCTGGTTTTGCTGATAACAAACAAGAATTAATTGAACTTTGTAACAAAGCTTTTGCTGCTTCTCCTCAAGTTTTAGTTGAAAGATCTATGAAAGGTTGGAAAGAAGTTGAATATGAAGTTGTTCGTGATGCTTATGATAACTGTATTACTGTTTGTAATATGGAAAATTTCGATCCACTTGGTATTCATACTGGTGATTCTATTGTCGTTGCCCCATCTCAAACTTTATCTGATGAAGATTACAATATGTTAAGAACTACTGCTGTTAATGTTATTAGACATTTAGGTGTTGTTGGTGAATGTAACATTCAATATGCTTTAAATCCATATTCTAAAGAATATTGTATTATTGAAGTCAATGCCAGATTATCTAGATCTTCTGCTTTAGCTTCTAAGGCAACAGGTTATCCATTAGCTTATACTGCTGCTAAATTAGGTCTGAACATTCCATTAAATGAAATCAAGAACTCTGTTACTAAAGTTACATGTGCATGTTTTGAACCATCTTTAGATTATTGTGTTGTTAAGATTCCAAGATGGGATTTAAAGAAATTTACTAGAGTTTCTAACTTACTTTCTTCTTCTATGAAATCCGTTGGTGAAGTTATGAGTATTGGTAGAACTTTTGAAGAAGCTATCCAAAAGGCTATTAGATCCACCGATTATCAAAACTTAGGTTTTAACTCCACTGAAGCTTTAATGAGTATTGATATTGATAGTGAATTACAAACTCCATCTGATCAAAGATTATTTGCTATTGCTAATGCTATGTCTAATGGTTATGATGTTGAAAAGATTTACCAAATGACCAAGATTGATAGATGGTTCTTAAATAAATTATCTGGTTTAATTAAATTTGGTGAATTCATTTCTTCTTTTGGTACTAATGAAAACTTACCAATTAGAGTTTTGAAGGAAGCTAAACAATTAGGTTTTGAAGATAGACAAATTGCCAAATTTTTGAATTCTAATGAAGTTGCTATTAGAAGATTAAGAAAAAATGCAGGTATTATTCCAGTTGTTAAACAAATTGATACAGTTGCTGCCGAATTCCCAGCTTTCACCAATTACTTATATATTACTTATAATGGTCAAGATTCTGATGTTGAATTCAATGATCATGGTGTTATGGTTTTAGGTTCTGGTGTCTATAGAATTGGTTCTTCCGTTGAATTCGATTGGTGTGCAGTCACTGCAATTAGAACTTTAAGACAAGAAGGTTTCAAGACTATTATGGTTAACTATAATCCAGAAACTGTTTCTACAGATTATGATGAAGCTGATAGATTATATTTTGAAACCATTAACCTTGAAAGAGTTTTAGATATTTATGAACTTGAAGGTTCTGCTGGTGTTGTTGTTTCTATGGGTGGTCAAACATCTAATAATATTGCATTACAATTACAAAGACAAAACTTGAAAGTTTTAGGTACTTCTCCAGCTATGATTGATTCTGCTGAAAACAGATATAAATTCTCAAGAATGTTAGATAACATTGGTGTTGATCAACCTGCATGGAAAGAATTAACTTCTATTGAAGAAGCTGAAGCTTTTGCTGAAAAGGTCTCTTATCCAGTTTTAGTTAGACCATCTTATGTCTTATCTGGTGCTGCTATGAACACTGTTTATTCTAGAGATGATCTTGCTTCTTATTTATCTCAAGCCGTTGAAGTTTCTCCAGATTATCCTGTTGTTATTACTAAATATATTGAAAATGCTAAGGAAATTGAAATGGATGCAGTCGCTAAAGATGGTAAATTAATTATGCATGTTGTTGCTGAACACGTTGAAAATGCAGGTGTTCACTCAGGTGATGCTACTTTGATTGTTCCACCACAAGATTTAGCACCAGAAACTGTTAAGAGAATTGTTGAAGCTACTGCTAAGATTGGTAAGGCACTTGATGTTACCGGTCCTTATAATATTCAATTTATTGCTAAGAACAATGAAATTAAGGTTATTGAATGTAATGTTAGAGCTTCCAGATCTTTCCCATTCAACTCTAAGGTTGTTGGTACTAACATGATTGAAATGGCAACTAAGGCAATTATGGATCTTCCAGTTACTCCATACCCAACTCAAAAACTTCCAGATGATTATTGTGCCGTTAAAGTTCCACAATTTTCTTTCTCTCGTTTGTCTGGTGCTGATCCAGTTTTAGGTGTTGAAATGGCTTCTACTGGTGAAGTTGCATGTTTTGGTCACAACAAGTATGAGGCTTACTTAAAGTCTTTGATCTCTACAGGTTTCCAATTACCAAACAAAAACATTTTATTATCAGTTGGTTCTTATAAGGAAAAGCAAGAATTATTACCATCTATTAGAAAGTTAGCTCAATTAGGTTACTCATTATTTGCAACTTCTGGTACTGCTGATTTTATTCAAGAACATGGTGTTCCAGTTAAATACTTAGAATTATTGAATGAAGAAGAAGAAACTCAAAAGGCTGAATATTCTTTAACTCAACATTTAGCCAACAACTTGATTGACTTGTACATCAACTTACCATCTGCTAATAGATTTAGAAGACCATCATCTTATGTTTCAAAGGGTTACCAAACTAGAAGAATGGCTGTTGATTATGCTGTTCCATTAGTTACCAACGTTAAGTGTGCCAAACTTTTGATTGAAGCTATTGCTAGAAATGAACCATTAGAAGTTGAAAATATTGATGCACAAACATCTCACACTACTGTTCAATTACCAGGTTTAGTCTCTATTGGTACTTTTATTCCAACTTTAGGTGATTCTGGTTCTGCTGCTTTTGAAGAAACTACTAAGGCTGCTCTTGCTTCTGGTTTTGTTTTTAACTCAATTATTCCTGTTACATCAGAAGGTGCTGCTGTTACTGATGCTAGAACATTGACTAGAGCTACTGAAGTAATTCACGGTAATGCTTACTCTGATTACTCATTATTTGTTGCTGCTACTGAATCCAATGCGCCTCAGCTTCAACAAGTCAGTGCTTTAACATCTGCTTTATACATTAATGCTGAAGATTTTGATCCTAGTGTTATTCCAAGTTTATCCACTCACTTTGGCAACTGGCCAAGTAATAAACCAATTGTTGTCAATGCTAAAGCCACTTCTCTTGCTTCTTTATTATTATTAGCTTCTTTATTCAACTCTAAGATTCATGTCACCAATGTTACTGGTAGAGATGATTTAGCTTTAATCAATATGTCTAAGCAAAAGAATTTGAATGTTACTTGTGATGCTACTATCTTCTCATTATTCTTCTCTCAATCTGATTATCCAGGTGCTACATTCTTACCAACTAAGGAAGACCAAAAAGCTTTATGGGACAACTTAGAATCTATTGATTGTTTATCTGTTGGTACCACTCCATACAAATTAGCTGAATTTTTGAACAAGCCAGTTAGTGCCGGTTTTGGTTTTGCTGATTCTATTCCATTATTAATGACAGCTGTTACTGAAGGTAAATTAAGCATTGAAAACATTGTTTCTAAATTACACGAAAACCCAATTAAAATTCTTGGTTTAAGTGAATCTGAATCATTTATTGATATTAATGTTGACAGAAAAGCATCTACTTTAAAATCATATGCTAGCTCATGGAGTCCAGTTAAAAATGATACCGGTTCAGTTGAAAGAGTTTATATGAATGATCAAACAGTTTGTTTGGAAGGTGAATTTGTTGTTCACGAAGCTTTAGGTAAAGAAAGTACCGCTCAACATGCTTCTTCTATCGGTGAATCTGCAATTGAATCTGGATCTGTTCCATTAGGTATTTCTTCTCCAAGTGTTAGAAGAGGTTCAAGATTTTCTTTTGATATCAACAGAAGACATTCATTAATTGATTCATTAAAGGATGGTGAAGATGAAGAAGCACCAACTGGTGCTGATTTGGTTTCTTCCAAGCCACCAAGAGAATTATCTCCTCCAAATGCTATTTCTACTTATATTAAGGGTCATAATCCATTCTTAAGAAAGAACATTCTGTCCGTTAGCCAAACTGGTAGACGTGAGTTACATGCATTATTTACTGTGGCTCAAGAAATGAGATTAGCTGTTGAAAGAGAAGGTGTATTAGATATCTTAAAGGGTAGAGTTTTAACCAATGCATTTTTTGAACCATCAACTAGAACTGCTTCTTCATTTAATGCTGCTATGCAAAGATTAGGTGGTAAAGTTGTTTCAATTAGCGAACAAGGTTCTTCTGCTAAAAAGGGAGAAACATTACAAGATACAATTAGAACTATGGCTTGTTATTCTGATGCTATTGTTTTAAGACACCCTGATGAAGCTTCTGCTGATATTGCTGATAAGTATTCTCCAATTCCAGTTATTAATGGTGGTAATGGTTCAAGAGAACATCCAACTCAAGCTTTCTTAGATCTTTTCACAATGAGAGAAGAATTAGGTACTGTGAATGGTATTACTGTTACTTTCATGGGTGATTTGAAATATGGTAGACCAGTTCATTCTTTATGTAAATTATTGAAGCATTACCAAGTTAAAGTTTACTTAGTCTCTCCTGAAGAATTAAGATTACCAGAAAGTTTAAGAACTCTTCTTAAGGAAGAAGGTATGCTCATTGGTGAAAGTACTGAATTAACTCCTGAAATTATCTCCAAGTCTGATGTATTATATTGTACCAGAATCCAACAAGAAAGATTTAAGGATCCAGCACAATATGACAGATTAAAGGGTACTTATGTTATCAGCAACAAGGTTTTAAAGAATGCTAAACAACATATGTGTGTTATGCACCCACTTCCAAGAGTTGGTGAAATTAAGGAAGAAGTTGATTTTGATCAAAGAGCAGCTTATTTCAGACAAATGAGATACGGTTTATTCGTCAGAATGGCATTATTAGCCATGGTTATTGGTGTTGAATTTTAAATTTGATTTTTGCAGTTACGTTTTTAATAAAAACAATTATGATACAATTACTACTACATAAAAGAACATTCAATTGTTATTACTCCATTTAATTTAGAAAGTACCTATGAATAATGAAAGTATATTGGGGAATATCTTTCTTCAAGTACTTTTCTGAAACTAATGATTTGATTGCAGTTATATTCTTTATAACAAACATTTAATAAGAATTTATGTAAAATGAGTAACTTTTTATAAAAAATTACTTTTATTTTCTAAATTTTCACTTTATAGTATGTTTATAATACGAAATTAATAATTAATGATCCATAAAAATTTTCTGTATGAGTAAGTATGTGTTAGGTTTTTTTTTTGACAATTTTCAGTCTATTTTAAAAATAAAAAGTTTCTCTAAAGTACACTTTTAAAAATTGCATCCAATAATGCCTCCTGTCGGAATTGAACCAACGATCTTCGCATTACGAGTGCGACGCCTTACCACTTGGCCAAGGAGGCAACAGCACCAAAAAAACCTCTAAGAAGATTTCCAAAAGTCATCTGTCACGTTTTCTCAAAAATCTCAACTATGTTTTTTTGTTCACTTTTCTTAAATTTTAAGATAAGTTTTTTGAAATTTCCAAAAGTTTTTGTTTAACTCCTGATTTTCTATTTTTTTATTTTTTTCTTATTTTTTTTAATTTTTTGTCTGTTTTTGTTAATAAAACAGTGGTGAATAAAGATAATTAAACTATAAATTAAGAGTGATCATATATATAGTTGTTTGTGTAATTGTATTTTAATTAATAACAGTAATACATTAATATAATTTGTTGTAAAAAATATTTACACCAGTTATGAATATATGTAAGCAAACAAATATAAAATAGTCTTTTCATAGTTTTGAAAATAAACCATTTGATGATTTCAAATTCGCCTTTAGACAACACTTCAAGTTGTGTTGATCAACAATGTTTCAGTTAAAGTATTGCTCAAATATCAAAGTGATAATGTTTTTGGGTTTGCTTTGTTGACGCTAATAAGTTGCTATTTCTTAAAGACAATTATATGGAATGGTTAACAACCAAGTTGGTTGATGCTTCTATTAAAATAACTATATCTGATGACTCTTCTTTACTTTTATTAAGGAATTTTTGTTCTCATTTTCATAATTCTCTAGAGTCAGCAAAGCAAAAACATCATCACTTTGATATTTACGCAATAGTTTAGAAAACATAGTGTTCAACACAACTTGAAATATACAACTATCTAGAGTAGTTTTTAATTGTAACAAGTAAAGACTCACATAACCTTCCCATTTTAGTTTCATCCTTCGGTTGAGTTAAAGCAAATCCCATAATTCATAGCATGTTGAAGTCTAATTCTATGAAGTCTCACTTAAATATCAGTTGACTAATCATGTATTGAAAACTAAAACCCAGCATTCATGTTTGCTTTCAGAAAGTAGAAAGTAAAACGTGCACGTAACACGTAACAAAAGTGAGCAAAACGCGCGAGAAGAACGTTTTTGTTTTTTGTTTTGTGTTTTGTGTTGGAATTTGAGTTGACATTTTAATAAGTGTATTATTGTTTTGACCATAACAACAACATCACCGATCACGGACACTGTTGGTTTGATTTATATAGATATATATACCAATATCAACTATAGAGAAATAAATACACTATTGCAAAATAGAATATCATGGTTACTGTTATTGAAAGCTCATCTGCTGTATGTATCATATCAGGAACAAATCAAAAAGTTTGTTTTGATTACACTTAATTAAAAATTAAAACAGAAGACTAACATACATTGATATTTTATCTCCTTATTTATTATTTTTATTTTATTTTCCTTTTTTTTGATATAGCTAAGAAAGAAGAAGATTTTGAAGAAATCTTTGAATTTCACTATAATGGTGATTGGTCAATCAGGTAGTGGTAGATCTACGTTTATTAATACATTATGTGATAAGTTAATTGTTGATCCTGCATCTACAGTAAATTTATATACACCTGAAGAATCTGCATATCCAGAAAGAGAATTACAACTTAGAAAATCTAGTGTTGAATTAGAAGATAATGAAGGTGTTAAGATTAGTTTAAATATTATTGATACACCAGGTTTTGGTGATTCTATTAATAATAATGTTTCATTTAAAATTATTCAAGATTATATAAAGTATCAATTTGATGAAATTTTAGTTGAAGAATCAAGATTAAGAAGAAATCCAAGATTTAAAGATGGTAGAATTCATGTTTGTTTATATTTTATTACACCAACTGGTCATGGATTAAAGGAAATTGATGTTGAAATAATTAGACAATTAGGAGATTATGTTAATATTTTACCATGTATAAGTAAAACTGATTCATTAACTATTGAAGAATTAAGATTAAATAAAAAGTTAATTGAAGAAGATATTGAACATTATAAATTGCCAATTTTTGATTTCAATAATGAATATTTTTCATATGATGAAACATTAGATGATGAAACTATTGAATTAAATAAATATTTACAAAAGACAATTCCATTTGCAATAATGGGATCTAATTCAACAACTAAAGATTCAATTACAGGTGAAGTTAAAAGAATTAGAAAATATCCATGGGGTACAGTTGATATATTTGATAATGAAATTAGTGATGTTTCAACATTAAAGAATACATTATTAATCACTCATTTAAATGAATTTAAAGATTTTACTCATGAAGTTTTATATGAAAATTATAGAACTAAGACATTAGGAGAAGCAAATAATGGATTTGATGGTAATATTGATACAACAACTAATTTAACATCAAATTCAACAACTAGTGTGAATAATATATATGATGATGTAACTGATAATAATATTTCACAATCATCTAATATTAAAAATGGATCTGTAAATAATTATACTAATAATGAAGTAACAGATATTCAAACTGATGCTGATATTCAATTAAAAGAAGAACAAATACGTAAAGAAGAAGAAAGATTACGTGCATTTGAAGAGAGAGTTCAAAAGGATTTATTGTTGAAACGTGAAGAGATTGAAGCCAGAGAAAGAGAACTTGCTGAATTGGAAAAGAGACTTGCTGAACAAAACATCAGTTAGTTAGTCAGTCAGTCAGTTTGTCAGTCTGTCATAAAGCTTTGAAGATATATATATAATAACAAGATTACAATTTGAAAATTTAGTCGCATTTATAATTTATAATTTATAATCTATAATATAGTATACAATAATATAAGATAAAGTAATGGATAGACCAACAATACAAAGAAGGTACAGTGTATGTAGTATCAAGTATCAAGTAACGTATCCTACTCCAGTCTGTAACATCAAATTTCACATGCTCGTGTGCAGAAAGCAGAAACCAAGCTTTGCTGTTTGCTGTCTGCTATTATTTAGGATTCAACAAGTTTTGCTCGTGTGCTGCCTGTTGCATGTGAAATGGATCGTTTTCCATTCGGTTGTGTATAAAAGGGGACGGTTATTCCTGGTTCCCAGACTTGGGATTTGCCCTTCTTATTTACCTGCTTACTTGCTTGCTTGTTTATTCTACATCCAACTACACTACTTCTACAACTACTATTCACTACACAAAATGGGTCTTCAACAGATTGCTCTTGATTTATACAACGATATCGACTTCCACGATAAGAAGTTTCAAAGTATGTATTATTAATTGTTTTCACGATCTTTGCCTTTTCTTTCTTTCTTTCTCTCCGTTATAAAACATATCTCTATACCTCCCCACTGCCATGCTACTTACTGTCTTGTGAGGTACATTTAAACAGGCTGGGGGTTGGGGTACTAATTATCAGTCTCAGTTATCATTTATCATTTATCATTTATCATTTATCATTTATCACGCAAACTGGAAACTGGGCTCGTCAAATTCTTTGCATTAACTATTAACTAATCTGTCTGTCCATTGTCACATGCATCATCATCATGTGTCCTCAGTCATCAGTGTGGCCACCAGCCACCAGAAGCGGGGGACGCGGGAAGTCAGGAAACAGGAAACGGAGACGGAGATCGCAGATGGATTTTACTTTTTACTTTTTAACTACGAAATACATACTAACATTATCTATTTTTCCATTAATAACTAATATCTAATATCACAGCTTCCCTCTTTTTCATTATTTTTAATCCACTTTACTGGAATTTTGGTGCTCGTGTTGAATACTATACAAAGGCTATTTCAACTCTTTTCTTTGGTTCTAAAAAACTGGCCGTTTATGTTTTCTCATTAACAGTTTTCACTTTAGGTTTATTCAGAGATGAAATTTATAGAGCTGCAATTGCAGATCAAGCAACTTCACCATATTTAGATAATATCATTTGTAAAATTGCAGCTATTGCTTGCTTTACTTATGGTTCTTCCTTAGTTTTAGGTTCCATGTATAAATTAGGTATTGTTGGTACTTACCTTGGTGATCATTTCGGTTTCTTATTTGATGAAAGAATTGTTAGCTTTCCTTTTAATATTTGTGATAATCCAATGTATGATGGTTCAACACTTTGTTTCTTAGGTACTGGCTTATTTTATGCTAAACCAGCAGGTTTATTTGCAACTGCTTTAGTCTACACAATGTATCAAATTGTGCTACTTATTGAAGAGCCTTTTACTGCAAAGATTTATTCAAATAGAGAAGAAAAGAAGAAATGATGATTTATTGATATATACATACATTAATAATAATTCTTATTTGTAATTATTTATTTAAATAAATATATATTTTTACTAGAGGTCTATAAATTTTTTTTTCTAATGCAAATCCTATAATTTATTTATGTTTAAAATCATTCTCTAATTTTTCTTAACTGTTGAAATTAAACACAACTCAATAACAACTTTAATAAATTTGACAATATTTATTCTTTGAATAACTACACCTCTTAAATTAATATAATTAAATCCATAATTTGAAATATTAAAATATTCATCATTATCTTCAATAGATGTAACAATAATCTTCTTTGTTAAATAATCTTCAGTATTGTCATATTCAACTCCTTCTTCACTAAAAATAACATTGATTAAATTATCATTATTTTCTTCTTGATTATTATCATATAAATCATGTGAACTTCTAATTTTTAATGTTTCAATATTAAAATCATTTACAATATATTTTACTAATTTATCAGTTTCAAATTCATTAATAATATTTTTAAATAAATTTTCAAATAAATCTTTATCTTTGTTATTAATATTAATAAATTTTACTTTACTTTTTAAATTTGTCAAACTGGTTTTGAAATTTTCCTTTTCAATCTTTATTTTAATCAATTTTGCTAATATTTTAGAGCATTCAATTTCATTAAAATTATTATTCGTACTTTCAATATCATAATTTAAAATTTCATTTAAAATACAAGGTACTAATTTTAATTCCTTTTCTTTTAATTCATAATAATTTAATGAAATTGTTTCTAATAAATTATTTAAAAATGCTAAATTTGAAAATAATGTTTGAGGTTTTGAAATATCATCATTAATTATCTTTAAAATTGGTAAAATAAAATGTTTCATTAATTCAGGCATCTCAAACAAACAAGAATTTAAAAAATTTAAATATGAAATTCGTGTAATTTCACAAAAATGGAAATCAAGAACAATTGATCTAAATAAACTTTCCCCATCAATTAATGGTATAATATTTTTATATGGAAATAATCCATATAAAACTTCAACAATTGAAATTCTAATATGTTTAACTTCAATCCATTTTGGTGTATTAAATTTAAATGTATAAATAAATTGCATTTGTTGGGTAAATAATCTCACTATTTTAATAATATTTGAATAACAATCATTATCAAATAATTCACTATTCAAAAGTTGATTTCTAAGATTTTTTAATATAATAAAATAATGTTTCCAATCTTCAGTATTTCCTAAAATTTTATTATATAATTCTAACAAAGAATTTCCATCAATATTTGCGTTAAATAGATTAGTTCTAATGTTATTAAAAAAATTATTTATTTTTATTTCAAATGGATAATCTCTAAATTCATCTTCAAATATTTCATTAATTTTTTCATCAATAATTTTAAAATCATCTTCTATTGTTTCTCCAGTTACTTCATCAATATATTTTGAACTTATCATAGAGCTTGTTTTAGCTTCATCATTTCTAAACTTAGCAACATAATATAATTTTTTTGAACCTTTTGTAATTGATCTTATCCTAGTTAATAATAAAATACAAAATATATAAATACTTGAATTTTTAACAGAATCTGTATAATATGCTATTGAAATAATAGAATTTATTAATAAACTCATTTTATTTGAAATATTAGAAATTGAAGTACCCTTTACAGTAGAAATAATTAAAACCTTACACATCATTCTAACATTCTGATCTTTGCAAGTTTTTATTTCCAATTGATAATTAATTATTATATTTTCAAATATTTTATCATCTAATTTTAAGAGTACATCTGTAATTGGATCTAATATTTCATCATCAAATTGAAAATCTAATCCAATGATACAATCATAAAAAATAAGGTCAATATAAAAATCCAGTGATGGTTGATCAATTTTTAATGGAATACAGTATAAAAATGCTTCTTTTAAAACAGTTAATACATCAGATGGTGCAGTTCTATAATATTTTTCAACAATATTTCTACAATTAGCCTTCCAATATAATGCACCACACACACACATCTTTGTTTTTGAATAATAATTTAAAACATAGGTAATATTGTATGAATTAAGAATTTCATAATTTGTTTCTAAATATGCAATTAATTTAGAAATATAAAAATTATTGAGTTCAAAATTTTGTAATTTATTAAAAAGTTCAGTTATAACAACTTGATGACTTGATGATGAATTTCCATTTGACCAGTTTAATAAGTTGAGCAGCTCCCAAAAATCATTTCTCTCAATAAAACACTTGTAATACCCATTCATTGAATATGGTTTTTCCAAAACTTCATCTATAAATTTTAATATTTCAATGAGTATGATATTATCAGATGACTTAGATAGTAGTATCAATGATTGGAATAAATAATCCAAATGATGATAAAAAAATAAAGTCACAGTAATACCAGCATCTGTATTCAATTTAATATATTTTAAAATGTAAGAAATAAATCTAAGACAACCTATAATAGGTCTATTTCCAGTTCTATGAGAATACTTATTATCAAATTTACCTATAACAACATCACACAAAATAAATGGTATTTGATGTGATTCATCTTTTGATAAAAGAATATCCATTATTAATTCACATTTATCTAATGTTTCTGTTAATTCTAATCCATAAGCACACCCAAGTATTGACATTATTGAGTAAATATTATTATCATATTTATAGCCAGTTTGCAAAAAACTTTTGAAAAAGTCAAGAAATGCTTCAATAAAAATTATATTTACAGTTTTAAGGCTTATTTTGATAATATTATCAAATAAATTTTGCAGTTCATCTGATGTGAATAAATGATTGTTAATTGAAATAGATTGAGCAATGATGGAAATAATTAAAACTTCTAACTCTGCAGAATTATAATTCAATATTTGATTATATAGTTTAAGTAGGAAATCATTCAATGGATAATCAGGATATTTTTCAAATGAGTCTATATCTGAAAAATTAAGTAATGAATGTAAACACATCAAAAAGAGTTTCATATCCTTGTCAATTCCAGCAATGTTAATATTTTCACAAATATCAATGTAAAATCTCAGACCTTTAAATGTTGGAGTATCATTAAATTTTAATAATTCACAAAATAATTGCAACACTTCAGTACGAATTGGGCTTTCTTTTTTGAGATTAATTTTGGATTTAACAATTTCCCAAAGTACTAATCTTTTCTCTGATGATATATTAACAATTTGATTTTTCAAAAATTTCAATGCATTTAATTTCTCTGAGCTGCTACCATCTTCTAATATTTCTATTAATTTATTGTCATTAATTACAAAATTATCACCAACATAAGAAACAATTTGCTGAGCATCAAATTGAGGATTTGTAATTCCAAAAGCTTGGGATATAGATCGAATAACTCGACCAACACTTGATGTTCTGTAATTCGTAGTATTGGAATCATGCTCTCCAACACTGCTACCCATCCTTCAACAAGTTAATGGTTGCGTTGCAGGGTTATTTGAAAGTTTCTTCCAATTAATTTGTCATTTCGTCTTATCAAGACAGTTTGAAAAGGAAGATCATAGACCATAGAAGATCACAGTGCCAGATATTTAAGACAATGTGATCTCTGGATCCGGAAACTCCGTGAATTTGTTGCCCTTTTTCCTTTTTTTTCTTTATTGTCTTCTTATTTCATCAGGATTCATGATCGACGCAAAATCGACGCAGAGCTATCACTTGTCACTTCGCGTTACCTGCCCTTTTCGGATATCTTCTTCTTCATGATATTTGACATGTCATGATTTCATGCTAAAAGTACTGGTGCATTGTTACTTGTCAATTAAACTTGTTTTTAGATGCATCAGACTCCCATAGACCACAAAAATGAACACTGAGAGCTATTAGATATAATAAATTAAATGAAAATATTTAAATAACTCGGTGTTTCCTTTAATGAAACATCATGACAATATTTCTTACTGATGATAACATATATATATATTTCCAATTATTAATACGTTTTGCCAATCATAATACTAAGTACAATGCCATTGGCAGATATATTTTATAATGCAGATCAGTTTCTTACTGGAATTTTTCAATCTTCAAATATAATTCAAAATTTTGGTCCATACGCTATTGGTATTAGTGCTACAGCAATTGGAATATTCTTAGGTACATTTTACTCAGATGATAGTTCATTATTAGAATTTCAAAAACATGTTGAAAAAGAATCATATTTCAAAGAAATGAAAACTTTCTTTTTAAAAAAGGATCATTTTTTTAATATTTTACGTTGGTCAATTACTGGCTTTGCAATTAGTTTTATTTTATTAACAATATTTGTTATATACCTTGCATATGATTTATTCAAATTAAAAAGATATATTTTAACTTATATGACACAAAATTCAAAAAGAGTCGATGATATGGAATGTGTTATTGAATCTGTTTTGAAAGATAATGAAATTACAGATTTTAAAAGATTAGAAATTTGTAAAGAAGAATTTAAAGAACAAAAAAAATCATTCCAAGAATTTCTTCAAAATACATCAATGGAATTTGAAATTGCAAAACAAGATTGTCAAAATATTTGTAATAAAGCTAAAAAAGTAGCACAATCATATACTAAGAAAATTTCTGATATTTTTATTAATTTTGATTCTTTAAAACTTGAGGTATCCAGTCTTTTTGAAAAAATTGAAGATGTTTCACAGAAGTCAAATACACTTGGTAATGATTTAGAAAAAATATCATCTGATGTATTTGAGAAAGCTGAAATTATTAAGAAAAATTCTAATAAAATTTTTGAAGATTTAAACACTCAATTGAATTCAGAAATGTTAAATATTTCAAAGTGTAATGCATTATTAATTTGTTCTAAATCATTATTTGAAGCATCAATTGAAAAATTTAATGAGATTAATTTAAAATTAAAAGATGACTCTATAATAGATGAAAAAGAATTAGATTCCAACGAAGAGGTTAGTAGTATTTCTTCTGTTTTAAATAAAGCTATTGAAATTAGTAAATTTTTGAATTCTAATCTTAATGAAAATATGGAAAATGAAAAGAAATTATATGATCAATATCCAGGTAATGCCTTACTTATAACTCTTATGGAACGTTTATCATCAATTGAAGTTGAAATGTTTAATCAAAATTCACTTATCACAAGTAATGACACTAGTATTAAAAAGTTAGAAAAAAATACAATGGAAAAAATATCTAATTTAAAGTTTGATAATGATAAATGGGTTACATCATGGGTTTCTGTTATGTATGGTATTTTCAATAGCAGCTTTCTTCATTTAGAAAATGAATTATTTGGAATTGATAGTTTAGAATATCAAACTATTTTTGAAGGTTCTGATGATATAATCAAAGAAAATTCAAAAGTAATGTATGATATTATGGAACTTTGCAAAAAATCTTGTATTAGTATAATTAAAGAAGTAAATTTATTAATTTTTGAATATTATTTAATTAAACAATCTTTTTCAGGTTCAAAGGCTTCTATAATATTGATATGCAATGATAAGATTGATAAAGAATTAAATTTAATGTGTTTAAAAATTGAAAAAAATATTGACCACTTGTCTCTTGATGTTGATAAAAAAGATGGTATTTTAGGCAGGCTAAGAAACCTTATAAATGAATTATCAATTGATTTGAAGAATGACACCTTAAATTTTAATACATTGGTTAAAAACAATTTGGATGATTTTTGTATCATGCATGAAACAATGAAATCTCTTTCTACACATATTAAACAAGAAGATAACTTTTCGTCTGCTGATGATGATAGTGATATCGATTCTATAATTGAAATAAATGCACATTCAACTTTCAATTCTTCTTGTTCTGAAAATGAAAATTCGTTTTCAGGGAACAATTCTTACAGTTCTTTAAAACCCTTTAAATTATCTGTTAATAAAGCTAAAAAATGATATATATATATATATAATGGAAGCCGATATAAATGAATTTACTGTTCTTTTTTTATCGTAAAAGTTTGTCTAAAACCTATTGCAGTTGTAAGTTGTAAACTATTTTATAATTTTCATGTATCAAATGTTTGTGTGGCGTGGGTGTGGCTTGAATGTGGCGCAGCAACTAGAATGAAAATAAAAAAAATCCGATTTTCTATTTTTTAATTTTTATTTTTATTTTTT
The DNA here is from genome assembly GCA_030574395.1 of Pichia californica. Taxonomy (NCBI): domain Eukaryota; kingdom Fungi; phylum Ascomycota; class Pichiomycetes; order Pichiales; family Pichiaceae; genus Pichia; species Pichia californica. Next base: position 18,986 of record JAJMEW010000219.1, read on the forward strand.
AATTTTAATTTTAATTTTATTTTTAATTTTATTTTTAATTTTAATTTTATTTTTTCTGTCAATTTCACTTTTTTCATTTTCTGAATTTTTTTACTTTTTCTTCTATGAAGCAAATATGCGTGCCACACAACACAAGACATAACACTATCTAGGATTAGTACTTTCCTGATTAATTGACTATCACATCTACCACAGGGGTTGCATTTCTTACATTACTGTTCCACCATCTTAACTCAAACAATTCACATTGACAACTCAAAGTTTACTTTCGATACATTTCCATTTATCAATCATACATAATGACAGAGAGTCCCGCAAAGGCTACAAAAAGCAACAAAAGTACCGCTAAAAAAGGTCCGTTTGCAAAGAAAATAAATAGTAATTCAAAAAGTAATGCAAGCCGGAGATTCAGTATAATAAGCAATTCAGAAGTATCAGATGATTCCGATGATTCTGATGATGATTCTGATTCATCTTATGATGATCATATTTATCTTAATAGAAAATCCAATAAATCTACATCTACATCTAACAATAACAATAATAATACAGTAGCATCATCATCTTCTGATGATGAAGAATATTCTTCTTCCTCTGATGATGAAAATGTTGATTTTGTTCAATTAACTAAACAAAGAAGATTCAAAGCTATGAAAGCTGTTAAAAAACTGAAAAATCAAATGAATTCGTCTGCATCTCCTGATCCAACAAATGATGGTGATGCAGAAGAAGTTGAAGAATTAGATGATGATTTAGTTGATGCCGTTATTGAAAATGAAGAAAGAAAAATGAAAGGAATAGATGAAGATATAGAAAATACAACCTTACAATCAGATAATTTGGAAAATATAGATTTTGATTTTTCAATAGATGAAGAAGATGAAGATGAAGAAGGAAAAGATAATCTCAATACATCCAATTCTCAAATTGTTGGGAAACGAAAAGATGTTAAAAATGTTCTTGATCAAATAAGAGATGAAGATATTGGTGAAGTTATTGAAGATACATCTAAATCATTAAAATCAACAAAATCAATATCTTCTTCTACTACAAATAATACAACGACAAATAAACCAGATATAAATAAAATTGAAATAGATGTACCCAAATTCAATGATAAAGAAATTAATTCAGATGCTGATTATGAATTTGATAATGATGATTTAATTCAAACTTTACTTAAGGATAATGATGATTTAGAATTACATAATAGCGATTCAGATATAAGTGATAATGATGATTTTGATTATTTAATTGCAAACCATCATAAAATAGATCATACTAATCTTATAAATAAAACGACTTCAAAAGATCTTTTATTAGATAGTACAGCAGATGATGCATATTTAATGAAAGAAGAAACTCAAGCAATGCTTGACGATTTTGATAAAAATTCAAAATTTCAATCTGCTATAAAGAACAGAAGAAGTAGTATGTACTATCAAAATCAACCTTTTAATATATCCCATGATGATGAATTGGATGATTTAGATTTAGATCTTTTGAACAATTTTGAACAATTTTTACCAAAACAACAAGCTATGCGCCGAAGATCATCTATATTAAATCAAACTATTTTATCATCTTCAGATTCAGATTCCGAAGATAATAAAAGAGATAAAAAAATATCGAAAAAGAAATTAAAGAAACTTAGAAAATTAACAAATAATAATAATAATAGTAATAATACAAACATTCATACAAAAGATATAAGACAAATGCTAGGTATAACCGATTCAAATTTTACTTCAAACTTTACTTCAAATGCAATTGTTGACAGTGATGATGACACAAAATTGTTAGAATACATTTTTGAAGATTCTGAATCAGAAAATGAACAGTCAGCTAATGTTCATGATGGTAATGAAACTGATGAAGATTTAAATATACCTAAAAAATCTACTAAATCTTTAGGTAGTAAACATGCAAAGGAAATCTTATCTTCAAGTAAAGATCAATTTAGAGCCCCAAAGTTAGGTACATTTATAACAAAAAAACCTTATAGTGTCATTGATGGGTTTACAACTAGATTCTTACATCCTGTTGATGGTAATCTTTCAATCTTACAAAAAGCAGCTTCCCTTAAAAAATTTGATAATACTAATAATGATTCAATCAATAATAATAACAATAGCAATATAGCCCTTGATGAACTTATTAATATCAGTGAATTTGATGAAGATTATTCAAATGCAGATTCAAAGGAAGATTTTGATGAATTTTTTGGTGATAAGCGTATACCATTAACAGCGTTTAGAAATAAAGGTTTAAATGTAAGTTCTTTATCAACTAATAATCCTGATATATCACTCTCGAATAGAAAATTTTCTTTTAATGAACGAAATCATCGAAAGAAGCTTCATAAATCATCTTCAAAATTAAAATCATCATCTTCATCCGTTTTATCATCAACTGCAAAAATTTCTAAACCTATTTCCAAAAATATGAAAAATAATCAATATCAAGGAGCATTAATACCGAAATCTCCAACTTCATATGACAGTACTACAGACTCAAATATAAACATTAATGAAAATGATACTGCATTTTCTACTTCAAATATTAATAATTCTAACCTTTCTGTTGATGAAGTACTGTTAATTGGTGTTGAATCTTTGCCATTAAACGAGAGTATTCATTCATACCCACATGATGCGAATTTTGAAATCACAGCCCCACATCAATTCACATCACAACGTAAAAGGAAATCAATTAGTCGTTCATCTAAAGCTAGAATCAGAAGAGCAAGTATGGTAGAAGCGCATGCTGAAGGTTTGAGACAAACAAAGAATGGTTTATTTGATGAAAATGTCATGGATGATGTTGAAGCTTTGCTCATAGATATGGGTGGAGATGTTAAAGAATATGGATTTTTATTTGGAAATGATATTTGATATTTGAATTATTTCAAATGTTTTTTTTTTGACTTAATTTAGTCTTTTTCTATTTTTTTTTTAAATGTTGTGCATTTGTATATTTTTGTGCTTTTTATAGATTATGTATTTTGGGTATTTGATCTAACAAACAAATTTTTATTTACAAATATTTGAGGAATTTCAATTACATATATATAGTTTAGAAAATTAAAAATCTATAAACTTAAGGGATAATATTGAATTGCTAATCTATTTTAGAGCATCTTCAGGTAACATAAAGTTGGTCAACTTAGAACTTAAGTCTAACTGTTGTTGAATACAAGAAGAAAGGTATTCAACAAGTAGAGTATCATTGGTATGGTTTTCAATTTGCAATTTAATTTCATTTATTTCATTTTCAGAAAGTTGGAATTTTAAAGCAGATAGAAGTAATTGTCCAATCTTTTCGTTACCCTTGATTTCACCACTGGTAACCTTAGCTGTATAATCAGATAATATTTGAACCATTGAAGAAATTTTATTTAAGCTATCTTCTAATTGTTTTAATTCATCGTTAGATGAAATTGTAGTTGTTTGATTTTCATTATTTGCAGCTTTACTGATAAATTGAATAGAAGTTAAAGCGTTTTTTGAGTATAAGATTTCATTTTCAACAGAAACAAAAGCATATGCACCAGACTTATCTAATCCTAGACTGTGTGCTAATTGTGATGAGGCTGGTAAACCAACTGGACCTGAAACGTATGTGTTTATGATTGGAGAGACGACTTCACCATTGGAATCTTTGTGTGTTAAAGTAAGTAAAATTTGAGAATAATTTGGGGAACTCTTTGAATAAAATTCATGTAATAAACCGGTAGATAAATCCAAGTTATCTTGAGTTGAGAACCAGCCAACAACTTGAAGATCAACATTACTTCTTTTGTATAATTGGTATGTTGAAAAGTGATAACTTTCTTCAAAGATAATATCTCCATCCTTTTCAGTATATGGAACAATATAAGCGGTTTTGATAGAAACATTACCATCTTCTGAACGAGTTCCTAATAAAGTACCGATCAATCTTGTACGTGTTGCATCTTTGGAATCTGAGTTATCATGGTATGTTGCTTCAATTACATCTAATAATGCACTAGCATCTATTGAAACCTTCAATGGAGATATGATCCTAGTGTTTGTATAATTTGGATTGCTAATATGTAATGCGGTGGATGCCATTATTGTCTGTCTATGGATAACTTTGTGGAGATAATAAGATCGTTTAAGGGGAGGAGTTAATCAGACATTAACATCTCCTTCTTCAACATCATTTTGATTTTGTAAAGGTGAAAAATTCACGAAAAAGAGAAAAATAAAGAAAAAAATATTTGTGAAACTTTTAGAGCGAGAGGCCGGGTAACCTGAGCACGTGACTTAAATATTGGTTCTAAAAACATTATTAGTTCGATAGATGGTTCAGTCCGTTGTTTACTAAACAGATTATCAGAGTTCATGTGCAATTCAAGAATTTCAACTGGTAAATTATCTATTTTTTATAAAATTAATAGATATACAATAAATAAGGCAGAAAAATTGGGATAAATAGAGCTCTGCTACATGAGATGGGAAAATTGTAATACTGTTATAAGAATAGAGCAGAACAGGTTTCACAATTATAGTTTGTTCTGTTCAATTCAATTGTCGTCTGTCACCGAAAGTCGGGTCAACAGTTATGATATTATGATATAAGATTCAAGATACAACCTTTATGTAATGATCAACACTTTCATTCTCATAATTGTAAATAATCTCAGTTCTAATATTTAAACTAAACATCAGGATGACAAAGAGCAATGCTAACAGTAATAAGAGAACATGGTACGGATTGAATTTTTCTTACTTCAGAAAGATAAAGACTTTTAAAGCAAATAATGAAAAATCAAAATCAAAATCAACATCGACATCATCAACATCATCAACATCATTGACATCATCAACACCATCACCATCTTGTACTTCTATAAAAAAATCAATTTCATTTCAGACAGGTCGTCCCAACCCAATTCAAGATTGGGAAAGTTATTCTGTATCAGAGTTTTCGAAATATTTTAGAGTAGAGTCTTCGTCCAGTGAAATTAATCTAAAAACAGATGAAAAGAACATATCTGCCATTAAAGAAAAAGAAGATGAAAATGCTACAGATGTGAGTTCCTCAATCTATCAACCAACTATAGAATTGTGTAATAATGAAATGGATACACAACAGGTAGTTTATGAAATAAATAGAGACATAGAAAACTTATGTCCACAAAAGCAAAAATACCAAAGTAAATTCATTCAAAAATTAGATAAATTATTTCAGTTACAATGGTCAAAATTGATTGGTATTGTTATAGTTTTAGGTGGTATGATTATTGGTGTATTATCAGCAACCATTTATGCAATACAGCAGGAATCCAATGGAGAATTTCGCCATGTTAACAATTCTGTGTTTGGTAAACAATTTAGGAATCTAGTTAATATTAGGATAAGTATGGTTGATCCTGACACTCCTAAAAAATTCAAAAGTTGGAATTCTTCACTTGATGATGAATGGACACTTGTCTTCAGCGATGAGTTTAATTGTGAAAACAGAACGTTTTATCCCGGGGATGATCAATTTTGGGAAGCTGTAGATCTTCATTATGCCGCTACAAATAACATGGAATGGTTAGATCCAGCCCATGTTACAACTAAAGAAGGTGCTGTTAGAATAACGATGGAACAAAGAGAATCTCATGGACTTAATTATACTTCTGGTATGTTACAAAGTTGGAATAAAGTATGTTTTACACAAGGTTATGTTGAAACTTCAATTAGAATGCCTGGTAATAAAGATGCAATTGGATTATGGCCAGCATTTTGGTCGCTTGGAAATATAGCAAGAGCCGGTTACATGGCATCCACAGAAGGTACATGGCCATATTCATATGATTCTTGTGATATTGGTGTTACAGCAAACCAATCATCAAATGATGGATTATCTTGGTTGCCAGGACAAAAATTGAACTCTTGCATTTGCAAAGGTGAAGATCATCCAAACCCAGGTACTGCAAGGGCAGCTCCTGAAATAGATATTATGGAGGGATTGTATGATAATTATAGTCAGACTTTGAATATTGCACCTTTTGATATTTGGAGATATCCTGATTATGATCATATTGCCATCAGCAATTTAAGTACAACTGCAATGAACCCATTTATGGGAACAGAATACCAAGAAGCAGTTTCTGCTGTTGTAGACTCAAATCCAGATTGGTATGATAATGGTAATTTTGTTAAATTTGGAATGGAATACAGAAATGATATGAAGAATAGAGAACATAATTATATCAACTTTTATGTTAATGATCAAATAACCTTTAGAATTACAGAATCAGCATTTCATCCTGATGGTAATATTGATTGGAGAACAATTTCTAAAGAACCCATGAGTTTAATCATGAATTTAGGTTTATCCACCTCATGGTCGAAAGTTAATGTTAATACTATTCAATTTCCGGTGTATATGGACATTGATTACGTTAGAATCTATCAGCCAAAAGATACATTAAATTTAACATGTGACCCGAAAAATTTTCCAACGAAAGAATATATTGACAATCATTTCAATGCTTATTCCAACTCAAATTTAACCTCTTGGGAAATGGCCGGTTATAAGTTTCCCGAATTTTCGTTAAACAAAAAATGTTCAAAAAAACATTGAACTTACAGAAAATATTCATTAATTGTTTTTTGATACAACCATACTCTGAATTGATCTATTGATGTATTTCAGCTTAATAAAATGAATGTATAATAACAATAATAACAACAACAATAATAATAATAATAATAATAATAATAATAATAATAATAATAATAATAATAATAATAATAATAATAATAATAATAATAATAATAATAATAATAATAATAATAATAATAATAATAATAATAATAATAATAATAATAATAATAATAATAATAATAATAATAATAATAATAATAATAATAATAATAATAATAATAATCTAAACTTACAAATAAATAATTTTTATTCTTATCATAATATTTTTAAATTTTTACAATTTTTTAAGCTTTTTCTTTTTAATTTTTTTTATATATGTTTTATTATTAATAAAAGAGTAAAGAACTTGATGTAGAGAACTTACATTTATCTTACTTAACTTTCGAGCAACTTATTGAGCTAATAACTGACTGATATCTCAGAAGTCTATCAGCGCACAGGTTAAGAGTAAAAGTTTGATTTCATTATATATACGAAATAGCTCAGCTCATCACATACAAGTATGGGCAGTTACAAGTCTTATTGGCACACAAAACGTTTATACAATTGCTTGTATATGCGAAATAAAGCGTTTAATTTTTTTTTAAAAAACTCTTTCCATTTTTGGAAATTCAAAAATTTTCAAATTATTTTTCAAGGAAATTTTTTGTTTTCCGCTATACTTCACTTATTTATTGCATTTCTTTTAATTTACAACTAGTATATATCTGCATATATACATACACAACTTTTAACCAGGCTTTATTCAATATATATCAAATTCTGGAGTTAAAGTAATGTCTGAAAAAACATATAAAAAGATAAACATTGAACCATTTTACGTTGGTTCGGCAAATGCTTCCATTTCTGGTGACGGTGTATTACAAGCAACTGCAGTTTTAGAAGATGTTGTTGTGATCAACAGACTTACTAACCAAATAATACATACAATTCAAGGTGATGGAACTGATGTTACCACTTTACGTATCTCTAATGATGGAAAGAAATTGGCTATTGTTTCATTATCTCAGCAGTTAAAATTATTTGATATTATCAAGGGTGAATTTTATAAAGCATACAAACTATCTGCAGCAGCATATATATCAGCATGTGATCAAACATCTTCACTTTTTTCCTTTGGTCTTACTGATGGTAGTGTTGTTGTTTGGGATATCGAAGGTTCTTTTATTACACATAATTTCAAAGGACATGGTTCAACTATTTCTGCACTTTCATTTTTCGGTAATTTAAATTCTAAAAACTGGAAAGTTTCGAGTGGTGATATCATGGGTACTGTCAAAGTATGGGACTTAGTTAAGAGAAAATGTGTATTTACTTCAAAAGAACATAGTGCAGCAGTAAGAGGTGTTAATTTTGATAAAACTGGAGATTTATTCATCTCTGGTGGAAGAGACAATTTATTAATGCTTTACAATACTAAGTCATGGAAAGAAATTAAATCAATTCCATTAGAAGCTACAGTTGAATCTACTGGCTTTATAGAAATTGAAGGTGAAACTTACATATATACAGGTGGTGAAGGTTGTATTCTTTATGTTTGGGATTTCAAATCTGAATCTTTGTTTGCAAAATCTAAAAAACCATTAGAAACATCAGAAGAGTTATCAATAACAGAAGTTATACAGCTTAATGACAATGTAAAAAAATTAATTGCTGTATATTCTGATCAATCTATATTAGATCTTGACTTTTCAGTAGATCTAGATGAAACTAATCATATAGTCCCATGTTCAAGAATTATGGCAGGTAACCACGGTACCATAGCAGATTTGAAATATGTTGGTCCAAACAGATCATTATTAGCATTAGCCACCAATTCTCCATCATTAAGAGTGGTTGATTTATACAACAAACCCCTTGATATGGAAATATGTGAAGGTCACACAGATCTTTTGAATATGCTTGATTCTACTGTTGATGGTATATGGCTAGCAACTGCATCCAAAGATAATACAGCCAGATTATGGAAGTTTAATCAACGCTCTGAAAAATTTAATTGCGTAGCAGTATTTGAAGGTCATGCATCTTCAGTTACAGCTGTTGGATTACCAAGAACACCAATTACAGAAGATGAACAACCTAAATTTTTAATTACAGCATCCGAAGATTTAACTATCAAAAAATGGAGTATTCCAAAAATTACAAATGATTCTAAATTACCAATTATTATTAAAAATTCAGATTATACCAGAAAAGCACACGATAAGATGATCCATGCTATTGATATCAGTCCAAATAATGATTTTCTAGCTACTGCAAGTCATGATAAAACATCTAAAATTTGGGATTTACAAGGTGGTGAAACTTTACATATTTTACGTGGACATAAAAGAGCTGTTTATGATATTGCATTCTGTCATTATGATAGATTAATCGTGACTGCTTCTGGTGATCAAACTGCCAGAGTTTGGAATTTAGAAGATGGATCTTGTACAAGAAGTTATGAAGGTTCATCAAATGCAGTTCAAAGAGTTGCATTTTTATCAAAGAATCAATATATTGTTGGTGCAGGTGCAGATGGTTTAATTAAAATTTGGGAAGTTTTCAGTGGTGAATGTGTCAACACATTAGATAATCATGATAATAGAATATGGGCATTAACTGTTAAGGATAATGGTGATGAATTTATTTCTGCAGATTCTGATGGTGCAATTTCAATCTGGCAAGATAATACAGATGAAGCTAATGCTGAAAAGGAACTCGCAAAGAAGATGGAAATTGAAAAGGATCAAGATTTAAGAAATTGTATACGTGAAGGTGACTGGGTTAATGCTTTTATGTTAGCACTAGAATTAAATCACCCAATGAGATTATATAATGTGATAAAGGAGTGTATATCAAAGAATGATGATCCAAAATCTGTTATTGGTTCATTTGAATTAGAAGATTTAATTGGGAAACTTGAAGATGATAAAATCTTACTCCTTTTTAAAAGAATCAGAGATTGGAATACCAATGCAAGATTATTTGAAGTTGCTCAAAAGGTTATTAGAGTTATTCTTGATAAATGCAATTTAGACATGCTATATCAAATTAAAGGTATTATGCAATATATTGATGCGATTGTTCCATATTCTGAAAGACATTTCAATAGATTTGATAATTTGGTAGAACAAAGTTATATCCTTGATTATGTATCAAAAAAAATGGACGATCTTTCAACTTAGATTATTAACTTGTATGTACGTTTATGTAGGAATAATAGCAAAATTGTTATATAGTTTTAATAAATTAGGAAAACAATTATATTAATGGAAATGTTGACACAGACAACAATAAAATAACAAACACAAACACATACACACACACAATAAAAAAGTGAGTTATATATTGAATCACGTGATATAGTAATTAAATTTTTTGATGAGCTTAAAGAAGATAGCATTAAGGGTGCCCACTCTAAAAACTCTTTGATGCGAGTGTGGTAGACTCGTTTGCTGGCTGGGGTGATGATTAAGGATGGAAGAACATTTTTTCTTTTTTCATTTCAAAGCAACACTAAAACTTCTAAAACAGGTGTTGTCGTAACAGCCCAACCAGAAACCACTGACATGTTCAATAGGTCATCTACACCAAGATATATGGAAGCTTTCAATCAGAAGGTTGAATATAGCAATGACAAGAATGACTCTAACTATTGGGAAGGTGTTGTAGATGTTCCTGTAAATAGTTGGTCCTTCGATTTGGATAATTTTGAAAAAGTTACACCATCTAGAAAGGTAAATATATCATTTCAAGATGAAATATGCAAACGAGTGAAAGGAGTGACATATATTTTTAATTGTTGTAAACAACTTCGATTGTCAAGATTAGTGGGTTTGACTGCGGCTACTATTTTTCATAGGTTTTACATGATTGGTGATCTAAAAAAATACCACTATTATGAAATCGGAGCAACTTCCTTATTTATTGCATGCAAATCGGAAGAATGTAGAAGAAATTTGAAAGATTTAGTCAAAATTTGTGTTAAAATTGCTGTTGGACAATCTGAACCAATTGATGAAGAATCAAAAATTTATTGGCGATGGAAAGATCTTATTGTCAAGTTAGAAGAGTTAATACTAGAAAATCTGAATTTTGACGTTACACCAACCAACCCATATGTAATTACAATGAATGCATTAAAAATTAACAATAATGGACCATCATCTCAGACAAATTTAGAGGAGATGAGTGAAGAATGGACTAAACAGACAAACGAATTATTTGGAAATTGTACATTCTTATTTGAAATTTTTGCAAGATTACCAATATGTCTATTTTGCCCAACTAATGCCGTATGTGCTTTAATTGTCATATTGAGTTCTAAAAAAGCACAAATAACATTTCCTATTGATTATCTTAGTAATGAATTTAACACCGATTCCAGTTCAGTGATAGCATGCTACAATGACGTGATATCATTGGCAACTGAAGTCGAAGTATTGGACAAGTACTTTAGGATACTTCCATTTATTCCAAGGACCACTCATTCAGAGATCGAAACCATCTTCAAGGGTACAGAAAACAGCACTTTAAGGGAAACTTGAGTCATATCATTTTATGAATGTATATACATCCGAATTAGGCAATTTCAAGATGGTTGCACAGCCTGAGTTGAAGGGGCAACATTTTGCATTTTGCATTTTGCATGTTGCACCCATTTTCACCTTTCACCTTTCACCTTCCTGGGGGATGTTTGTGTCTATCTTTGATGAAGATGCTTCTTCTTTTGTTTACCAGTTCACATTTTATCCACACAGACTTATATATACACATACAGAACCTTTCATAGATCTATCAAACACAGAAAACCAAAGACTGACACAAAATGTCTTTATTATCGGCCGCATCTTCTTCAAAGATGAACAATGTAAGTATAACAAAAGTATTAAAAGATAATAAATTGTATAATTAAGTGTATATAAAAATGATACTAACATATATTAAACGATTATTTTACATGTCATTCAGTACAATCCAATTCAGCTTACAGCAGAGGAAATCCGTCAACGTAAGTTTTTAAAACGTGGATTACAATTATCAGTTATGGTTTTAGGTCAATGTGGTACTGGTAAATCTACTTTTATTAATACTTTATGTGATGAAGAAATATTTGCAACAAATAGGTCTGCTCCAGCTGAATTATTGTTAGAAGAAAGTACCGCAAGAATTTATGAAGGTGGTACTCAAATTAGTTTAGATATTACTATGGCTCCAGGTTTTGGTGATTTTATTGATAATAAAACATCTACTTCTAAAATTGTAGAATATATAGATAAGCAATTTGAAAAGATGCTTAGTGAAGAATGTAGAATTCAAAGAAATCCAAAGAGTAAAGATACTAGAATTCATGCAGTTTTATACTTTATTAGACCAAGTGGTAAAGGTTTAAGAGAATTGGATATTCATTGTATGAAAGAATTAGGCTCAAGATGTAATCTTATACCAATCATGTCAAAATCAGATTTATTAACTAATGAAGAAGTAGAATTAAATAGACAAATCATAATGGATGATATAAAAAGATACAATATTTCTATCTATGATTTTTCTGCTTGCTTTGATGATGTAGATGAAGAAGAAAGTTCAACTATTATGGATTTAGTTCCTTTTGCAATGATTTCAGGTTATGAAAGGAAAATTATTGATCAAGTTGAGCATAAAGTTAGAAATGTTCCTCATGGTGTAATTAAAATTGATGATCCTGATCATTCCGATTTTACTATTTTAAGAACTTGTTTATTAGGTGCATGCCTCCAAGATTTGAAAGAAACTACTCATTCTGTTTTTTATGAAAAATATCGTACTACAATGTTATCTAAATCAAATGTTATTGGTATTATGGAAAAGACAGATGAACAATCTGCTAATATAATTAGTCGCTTATCTAAATCAGAAGATGTAATTTAATAAAAATTTGAATAAATAGTTTGCTAAATAAGTATATAGATTTGTAGATTTTTTAAATAAATATATAAAAGTAGTAAAATATAATCGATTATCTAGAAAAGCGACATGAACATGAATTTTAATTTTTTTTTGGAAATTTTGAATTTTCTCGATACGGAAGACGATGAGCGATGAGGAAAGTACGTGATGAATAATGAAGACGAGTTATAGATTTTATTGAAATATTCAGATATATAAATAACAAACAATTGTGATTGAATTAGATTAATTTAATTTTTAGATATAAAACAATGATTTCAGAAGATATTATTAACTCATTAAAAAAATCATGTAAATATAAAGAGAATGAGATTGAATTATTAAGTTATTTTTTACAACCTGAAATTGAATTAATGACACCATCATTAATAATTGAAGGATCACCATCTAGTGGTAAAACATATTTATTAAAAAAATATTTAAATTTAATTAATAAAGAATTTGATATTAAATCAATTTTTATTAATTGTGATTATTGTTATACACAAAGGGAAATTTTACGTAAGATACATAAATCATTAATGATTCATTATGAATTAGCATTTTCAATAAATGAGAAAGATATTATGATATGTGATAGTATAAATTCATTTCCTGGAAGTTTAAAACAAATGAATAAATTTTTTAAAAAAAGAAATATTAATAAAAAAAATAATTTAATTAAACCAATTATAATTGTTTTAGATAAAATTGATAAATTACCAAGGTATGAAAATCCTGGTGAATTAATACGATGTTTATCAAAATTACATGAACAAGATAATGAAGATTTAAATAATTTTTGTTTTATATCTGTTGTTACAAGATGTGATTTTTTAGATATTGGTACATCATCAATTCCAACAATTAAATTTCAAAATTATGAACTTAATGAATTTAAAAATATTATATATTTACAACATTGTAAAGATTTTTGGAATATTGCTGAAATTTGGAAGAAACAACGTGAAATTGAGACAGAAGAAGAAGAAGAAGAAGAAGAAGATGATGATGAAGAAGAAGAAGAAGAAAAAGATACAGAAGTCAAGGTCAATAAAAAAATACAAGATAAATCATCAAAAGGGATATTTGAGATAAATAAAGATGAAAAAGATAGATTTTTTAGACAATTTGTTGATATGATATTAGATACATATTCATCATATATTGGATTAAGTTTAGAAGTTGTAATACCTATTTTACGCAAGATTTGGCCAATTTTTATTGATCCTATTATAAAAAAGGGTAAAATTATAAAAGGTTTAAATGATGCATTTACAATATTTATGATTAATAAAAAATTATTTAGTGAAGAATTTTCTGTTGTTACCAAACTTGATAATTCTGATAATTCTATTTTAGAGAATAAAAAGGAAAATCAAATTAAGATTGATAATGATGATGATAATAATGATAATAATAATGATGAAAAAGATGTGGAAGAAGAAGAAGAAGATGATGATGAAAATAAGAAAGGTCATTATGATTTATCTATTAAAACAAAATATTTAGTAATTGCTGCATTTTTAGCATCATATAATGAACCAAAATATGATAGACAATTTTTTAGTAAAAGTAATCAATATCGTTCATCATCGATTATTAAACATAGACAAAAAAGGATTAAAATAAGTGATAAAGGTGATGGTAAACTTAGAAGAGATATGTCAGCAGCATTACCATTCCCACTTGAGAGATTATTAGCAATATTAAATTCAATTTGGGTTGAAAATGTTGGAGATTCGAAATTATTAGATGATGTTGAATTAATGAGTGAAATTGCAACATTATCATCATTGAAAACTTTAATTAAATTAAAAAATGGTAATACAATTGATGGTCAAACAAAATGGAAATGTAATGTTCATTGGAATGTTGTTAAAAAATTTGCAATTGATGTTGGATTTGAAATTGAAAATCATTTACAAGAATGAGAGTGATATATATATATTACCAAATATCTTCTTCAGCACCATTAATTTGAGATGCTGGTATATCACCAGCAATTTCACGACATGAATTTTCAATTTCTGAATATAAATTTTTATATCCTAATTGTAAATAAGCTGATTTTATCTTTGATCGTATAATTTTAATTTGCTTTTCATAAAATTGTACATCATTTGGAGTATTTGAAGTTTGAATTAAATTTGTACTATTATTATCATAATTATAAAAGTAATTTATATTTTTTTGAATTTCAGTTAAATTTTTAATCATTTTTTCAAGATTTACTTTTTTTGAAATTTCAATGCCTTTTTGATCTTGGTCTTGGTCTTGATTTTGATTTTGATGATTAATTAACAATTTTGAATTTATTAAATCAATTAATAAATGATTCATTTTATTTAATGCACCAATTAGTATAAATCTTTGAAAACCAGTTTGAATACCAAATTGAATACCATCACGATTTGAATGATTTTTACCCTCATTAATTGCATTATTAAAACTATTTTGATAAAATTGATCTTCTAAATTAAGTAAAGAATCAAAATCAATATTTGTATATGTATTAGTATTTGACATTTTTTTTTGGTTTTAAAAAATTGTTTATTAATTAATTTAAAGAAAGAAAAAAAGGGTGTATTAATTAATTAGTAAAGTTAAAAAAGCGAATTTGTTTTCAATATATAAGGTGCGTATATAGAGTAATAATATGAGGGTATAATAAATTTTATTAAAATTAAAATTAAAATTAAAATTAAAATTAAAATTAAAATTATATTTATACGAGATAGAAATTTTTGTTTTCGGATAGTAGGTAAGATAATGAAGATGAAACGTAATATATGGGATGAAGGGATAGAAGAGAAAGAAAGAGAGAGTAGAAAGAGGATAAAGAGAATACAGTTTTTAGATGATGATAGTAGTGATGATGATGATCAAGAAGAAGAAAATGATTTTAAAGAAGAAATCGAGGAAGAGATAGAAAATGATGATATAAGTAATGAAATAAAAGAAGAGAACAAAGAAGAAGTTAAAATTGAAGCATTTAATATGAAAAAGGAATACCGTAAAGGAAGGTTTAATGAAGCTGGATCATATATTAAAAAGGATTATAATGATAATGATAGCGATAGTGATAGTAGTAGTAGTAGTGATGATAAAGAAGAAAATATTGAAGATTTTAATTTAAAACAATTTAATAATGATAAAGAGGGTATGAAAAAGGCATTAGAAGTTGAGAATTCATTACTAAAGAAGAAGAATAAAAAGCAAAAGTTTGATAAAGAGAGTTTAGAAGAAATTAAAGAATCTATTAGTAAATTATGTGAGTATTTAAATGATGATGAAGAAACAGCTGGAGGAAGGATGCAACATTTGTACGCTATTATTAAAAAGAACAAGATGAAGAAGAAAAGAAGTAAAAATAAGAAAGAAGGTAGTAATGAAGATGATGATAGCAGTGAAGTTGATGTCAAGAAAGAGATTGAGGATATCAGCCACAGTGTGGCGGTGCTAGAACCACTGTACAGCGAAATTCTTTGGATGAAGAAAGTTTCTTTGCAAAAGCTGCTGAATAAAAATAATAATGATAACAATTCATAATTTAATGATGTATGATGTATGTATGATGTATGCTGTGTAGTAATTGTTTCTAGTTTCGGAGTTGGCTAGCACTTAAGTTAATAGTGGATAGTGGATAGTGGATATCGAGTGGAACTGTCGGTCTCCGAAACACCCGGGCGGAGGCTTCGGAGTTGTGGGAGTTACGAGTTACGAGCTATGAGGTATGAGGTGTGTAATGTGTGGTGTGTGGTTGTAGCCGTGTATCCGAGCGCCGCTGGTGCACGGATGCTTGCTGCTCGCTGTGCCGTTAGACCGCCCCGGGAAAACGGGGGGCACCCGGTTTTGTTTCTGGTTTCTGGTTTCTGGTTTCTGGTTTCTGGTTTCTTGGAGCTTGTAGCTTGGAGCTGGAACCTTAAAGCCGGGGTGAGCCGTGAGCCCACCACCCATATCCTATCCATATCCACACAATTTCCCCAGACGGCTGGCTGCGAATTGCCAGTTGCCAGTTGCCAGTTGCCAGTTGAGTCACTGCACTGATCATCAATTACTAATTATCTACGTATGATCTCATATCTCAGATACAACAATCAATCATTCATTCATTCAATCAATCAATCAATCAATCTTTTTTGGCTATATAAATACCACCGGGTCCCCCATCCTTGTTCCCAATCACTGCTAATATGTATTCTCTAAATTATTATTTCTCTTATATCTATTCCCCAATTCGAAACAAATTAAATCAAACTACAATCAAACTAAACTAATAATGACTCCTATTGCAATCTCATCTTTAAAAACAGCTTCAAGAAATATGGTTAGATTATCAAATCGTTCATCAAAATCCTTTTTCTCTTACACAGCAAATAGACCTTCATATACTGAAGGTGATTATTATAATTCAAGATATAATTTAAATAATAACTCATCTCAATCTCAAAATCAAATTAATAATAATGCTGGTGGTCATGTTGAAAATTCTGAAATGAAATTTGTTAAAAATAGTTCAACTTCCAATACTTCTGTTTCTGATGTTGATGAAACAAAATTTGTACCAAAAGTTTCTTCTTATGATCATGTATCAGGTTCTGGTCATAATCATTTATAAATCAATTAAATTAATTATCGCTTTATTTTCTTATTAATCAATCGCATAATAATTATTTGGAAATTTTTAAGACTGGTCTTTCTTTTATTTCATTTATTATACTCAGTTCAATTCAATTCAATTCAATTGAATTCAATTGAATTCAATTCAATTCAACTCAACTCAATTCAATTCATTTTATTTCTTTTCTATTAACTTACTAAATATTTATATATATTTACTCTCTATATCTTATACTAATTACTAAGTATTATTATACCATCAAACACTCAAATAATGTAATCATGTAATCATAAGAACTAACTCGATCGGCAGACTTGCCTCTCTCGGACGTCAGCTGCGCTAATCACTTAACAACTAATTGAACTGTCAACTCTCACACTAAAATTTATATAAGTAAATAGTCGAGAATAAACTTTACTTTGTTGTTTCATGATAATTTCCAGGATTTTTAATATATATACCAGATAATATATATATAATATTGAAACTATTAGTATCATAATTACTATAAAATCATTATTCAATAATAATGATAATTACTCCGGAAAAAATGTCAGATTTGACTGATATTGGAAATACACATCTTAATGTTATCAAATCATCCTTATCATCATCATCATCATCATCATTATCAGTATCATCATCATCATCTTCTTCATCTGATAATGATGATAATGATGATGATAATGATGAAAAGGAAAATGACAAAGAAAAATCTGCATTTAATAATACTAATCAAGAAAATCAAAATACTAATCAAGAAAATCAAAATAGTAATCAAAATCATTTTAGATTAAAGAGAAAACATAAAAAATCAAAAAATGGTTGCTCAGTATGTAAATCACGTCGAATTAAATGTGATCAGACTATTCCAGCATGTATTAATTGTACTCATAAAGATATAACTTGTCCTTACCTTTCAATGACACCTTATCAAATTTCTAGAATTATTAGAGAAAACAATGGTACTAATGAAGATAATGAAGAAAATCTTAATATTATAATAAATAATAATAATAATAATAATAATAATAATAATAATAATAATAATAATAATAATAATAATAATAATAATAATAATAATAATAATAATAATAATACTAATAATTCTATTTATAAATCATATGGATTAAAAAATTCTTTATTACCTATAAAATCTACATATACCCCATTAAGAACAAATTTTATACCCAATAAATCAACAAATTTAAACTATACAAATTTAGAAATACCACTTTATAATAATTCAAAAAAATCAACAAAATTCTTCAAAATAAATTCAAATTTTATAAATAACGATTTAGATAAATTTGTTAATTTATCATTATTAATTAGTGAAACTTTAGTTTCTCAAAATTTTACATATCTTTATGAATTAATTAATGGTAAAAAAATTGATTATGCAATTAGAATCGATTATATTCGTATATTATCAATTGCACAAATTTTTAATAATTTATTAAAAAAATCATTTTTATTATTATCAATGGATTATTATAAAAATACAATTTTAAAACAAAATATTTTACCAATTGCTGATTATAAAGTTAAAATTTCAATTTCATTAGAATGTGAAAATTCTTCTGTTAAATTAATTGACAATATAACAAAAATTATTAAAAATGATTATTTACCAAATTTTACTGAATTTTCTACAGGTACTGTTAATCTTTTCTCTGGTAGTTTAGTTGTATTAAATGATTGTTTAATTTATCATTTTAAAAAGGGTTTAAAATGTGATTTAAATATTACTGAAGGTGATAATGCAGTTAATTTATTTGGTATATTTTTAACTGGTTTATATTCAATTGTTATGGAAAGATCAAAATTTGAAATTTTAATGAGTGCTCCAAATATTATATCTGCTCATTTAAAATCACATTTTAAAAGATTTTTAATTCAAAATTATTCAATTAAACCATTTGATGATTTTAAGGGTATAATTGATAGTATATCAAATTTTTATTTAAATAATATTAATTATGAAAATCTTAGAATTTTTTGTAAAAAACATTCAAAATTATTAAGAATTAATTATAATAAAAATTCTTTACTTGGATTTAATAATGGTTATTTAATTAGAATTATGAATTCTTTTATTTCAATTATACCATTTGATTTATGTAATTTAAATCCTGATAATAAAGAAGAAAAATTTCCAGTTAATGATAAAGATATTTTGATTGTTTTAATGTATTATTCATTAAGTCATATACTTGATGGTATTATACCATCAATTGAAAATATTGCTTCAAGTTCATTTGTTGGACCAGAATTAAATACATTTGAATTTGGTAATATTGAAAATTTAATGAAAATTTTTAAACTTATTAAAAATAAAGAATTAAAATTAATTGGAATTTATTTAATTAGAACTGCATTATTTTTTAAAAATCAAAGAATGTATTATCAAATTTATTTAGCTAAATTCACAATTAATTCTCTTTTAGATGAAGAAAATGATTTAACAATTAATCAAAGATATTTAAGATTAAAAAATTTTAAAAATAATGGTATAATGAATGAAATTCAAGTTAAAACATTTTTATTTAATAAAGGTCAATTTATACAACAATGGAATTATCCAAATTTTAATAAATTAAAACCAAAAAGAGGTGATCGTAATTCAAATAATCTTATTATTAATCATTTTGGAGATAATGCAGATATGTTAATATATGATTTTGAAAAAAATAATAATGGCTTTTTTTCAAAAGATTATGATTGTTCAATAGATTTATTTGATGATAAAGGAATTACCAAAGAAACTGCATTTGTTAATGGTGATCAAATGAAAATGTTATGGAAATTATCTACTTATATTCGTATTAATAATTTGTAAGTTAAATATTTTATATACATTTGTAATATAATCTTTATTTACATATTAATAAAAATTATTAAATGATCTATTATATCTTGAAGTTGTAGATCCACCATTATAATTATTACGTTCACTTATTGTTATTACTCTATCAAATTTTTCATTACCAACATAACTACCAATCATTGAATCTCTAACATGTCTTGCAAATTGATCAGGAAATTTAGCTAAATCATTTGCTGCTATTTTATTAAGTGGATCATTAGGATTTGGTTGTAAAAATAAATGTAAAATACCTGCAAATACTAATTGTAATGTTAATGTTGGTTTCCAATCATTTCTTAAAATATTTAAACATACATGACCTTCAATATCAATATTTGGATGATAAATTTTATTTAAACATTTAAATTCTGGTGATGAATTTGGGAAATTTTCAGGTATTGTACATTCAAATTCAAATTTACCACCATAATAATATCCATTATCAGGTATAATTATCAGTTTTATATGCATTGGATCATTTCTATCATATGTAATTTCAACTGATGGTATTTCTTCATATTCTTGTAAATCTTTTTTAGCTCTCATGAACGCAACACTTTGACTTATATCTGTATTATTAGTATTATTATTACTACTACTTGAATTAGTTGATTTTGATCCCATTGCAGCAGCAGCAGCAGCAGCTTTTTCTTGTTGTAGTTTCTTTAATCTGATCTATACTAATATTAAAATGTTAGTATTTGTTTTCTTTTCTTTCATTAAATAATCAATTAAATTTTTTACTTACCATATTATTTGTTCTTAATTTTAAAGTTTATATATTTAAATCTGTATATAGTTATCCTGTTTTTTATTACCCAGGAAAAGACATTAATGTTCTTATAGTTATGAAATTCTATCTGATCATATCGTACTACAAAGCTGTCAACTATAATGTACAATTATTTTTTGCCCAATCGACGCGTCGATCCAAGATTGCTTCCACATGCGCCACACTGCTATATTGTTATTAACGTAAACACTGCGCCACATTCAACAAACGAGAGATCAAAGATGCAAAAATAAACAATAAAAACAATAAAAAATCGGAAGCTTGTTAGAGAAAAACGGAAAGCTCAGCTCACAAAAGACAAAAGCTCAGCTCAGATGTTTACCTTTTTATTGATCTTTGATCTATTTACCGCTAATGTTGGCTTTATAACACCTTTTTAACTCATTTGACAAACAACTGGTGACATAAATACACAACTGTCTACAATTGTATACGCTATGTCTAGTTTTCCAATGCTCAACGAAATTGAAGATTGGGACGAAAGACCAATCAAACCCAACGATTTACACAGTTCTATTTCTTCTACGGCTTCCTCAGCTGATTTGAAATCACAATTATCTCAATTACAACAAAAACTTAACTTGAATAGTATTAGACCAGTTAGAGCAACTACTAATACTGAACCTGAAATTCATTTACCTCCAACTTTTTCACAAGGAAATATATTATCAACATCTCCTAATAATTCAACATCAACAACTGCTATTAATGTTGTTAATCATACTGATAAATCTGTTGATTTCCTTGGTGAATTAAGTGATGGTTTATTAATTGAATCTAGAAAATTAAGTTATGAAAATAAACAATTTAAAAAAAAATTATTATCATTGACAACTGAAAATGATTTAATGAAGAAACAAATTTCTAATTTAAATTTATTAAATAATCAATTAAGTGAAAAGGAAGAAGAATCTAATGATAAAATTTGGAATCTTGAAACAGAGATTAATAATTTTAAAAGAATTACTGAGAAAACAAAGTTAGATTTATCTAAAATACAAAATGAATATAAAGAATCAACTACATTAATTGATGAATTAAAAAGTTCAATTGATGTTTTAAAGAATGAAAAACTTCAATTATCAGATAATTCCAATCTTTCCATAAATAAATTGAATAATAAACTTGATGAATTAAAGGAAGAAAATGAGAATTTAAATGATGAAAATGATATTTTACATAAAAATATATTAGATCTTAAAAATGATTTAACTAAATTGAAATCTGAAGATATTAATACTGTAATTCAACCTGAAATATCATTTGCTGAATTTGATGATTCTATAATTCAAGATCCAATTCCATTAAAGCTATATGATGATGATGTTTCTAAATTAGATAATGAAACTTTACAAAAAAATTTGAAATTATCTTATCGTCAATTATTAAAATTGAAAAATCAAAATTCTAAGATAAAATCTGATTTACTAAAATTAAAACATAAATCTCCATCAAAAAAAAATAATAATCAGATATTAAATACTGAAAATGAAATTGAAAATTCTTGGGCAAACTTTACAGATGATTCATTTGTCAAACAAAAATCTCAAATTACAAGTAATGTTTCTAATATAATTCTTTCTGATGATGAACTTGAAAATGATAATTCTTTCTTTAATGGTAGTGGTAATAGTAGTTCTTCAATATCGAGAAAATCATCAATATCGAAACCAACGGAATCTTTTATGTTGATTGTTCCAAAAACTACTTTAGAATCAATCGATTCTGATATTGATTTGAAAAAAATTGATCTTACAGAATTTCAAACTATACAACTTTCTAATTCTCTTGCAAATCAATTACTTTCATCTTCAACAGCTTCTCAAGATAATAAAAATAAATTTAAAAATAATGAATCATTACAATTAATTCCTGAAAATGAATTAAATTCATTAGCCAACCCATCAATTGATTATATTAAATTTATATCTAAGGATCATAATTGTGTATATATTCCAGCTGATGAGCATCAAAAACAGATTTCAGATTTGCAAGATTCAACTTCTAAGATTTTAGAACTTGAGAATCTATCTAAAGAACAATCTGATTCTTTATCAAAAATTGAAAATCAATTGAATCAAACATTATCTGAGTTAGAATCTAAGACTTCTGATTATGAAGATCTGAAAGTGAAATATGAAAATCCATCTCTTGATTTCATGAAAAAAAAATTATTTAATCATAATTATATTATGCTGGACGCCACTAGTCATAAAAATATTCAAAATAGAATTGAAGGTTTACAGAATAAGATTCAAGATTCAAATAAGAATTTGATTTCATTGAAGAAAACAATTGATCAATTGAATAAGGAAAAGTCTGAATTAGAGGAAAGAATACGCTCACCAGAGATTGATTATATGAAGGATAAGGCAACTTTATTACATTATGCATTTTTGCCAGAAACTGAGCATATTCAATTAGAAACCCAGTTAACTGTTATTGAAGCCAAGTTAAAACAAAAGGAGAATGAAATTTATAATTTAAGTAACGCTAAATCAGAAGCTGATAGTAAAATTGAAGAACTTGAAAGTATTATTGCTAATTTGAAACAATCGTGCTCTGATTATCAATCTAAGATGAAATCATTTGAGAATTTAATTGAGTCTCCAGATGTTGATTACATTAAAACTAAATCTTCTAATCATAATTTAATTGCTGTTTCAATTGATGAGCACAATAGATTAGAAAAAGAACTTTCTGATTATTCGGATAAGGTAGAAAAATTATTAAGTGAGGCTGATGTTGCTAAATCTGAAAATTCTAACTTGTCTTCAATTATTAGTGAAAAGGAATTATTGTTAAATTCTTTCAAGTTAGAATTAGATTCATTAAAAGAAAATTTCCTTGATTTGCAAAATAAATCAGAGAATCCAGATGCAGAATATATTAAATCTAAAGCTTCTTTACACGATCTTACTGTTGTGCCAACAAATGAACATGAATCTTTGAAAGAGCAATTGGTTTTGAAAGATACTAAACTAGCTGATTATTCCAAGTTACAAGAAGAACTTAAGAATGGACAAGAGGAGATAAACAAACTTATCCAATCTAAGGAAGAACTTTCTAAATCTATTGAGGAAGCAACAAACAACTTGGAATCAAGAGAATCGGAATTAGATATTTTGAAGAAGAAACTAGAATCTCCTTCTATTGAATATGTTAAGGAAAAATCACAAAGTCACGGTTTTATCACAATTACAAAAGATGAACATGAAAAATTACAAAGTGAATTAACTTCTAATGCTGATGCTTTAGCAAAGAAGGAAAGAGAATTATCATCATTACATCTGATTAAGGTTGATCTTGAACTTCAAGCGGAAATTCAAGGCTCAAAGAGTGTTTCATTAGAATTGCATGAATCTGTTCAAAATGATTTGAATCAAACTAGGTTAGAATTAGATGATCATAAGAGAGAAGTTTCAAATTTAAAACAAGTTGAGATTGAATTAAGTAAAAAGGAATCGGAACTAAGTAAATTGATTGAAAAGGCAAGTGAATTAGAAGCTAAGGCAGCTAAAATTGATGAAGTCACTTTTGAATTAAATAAGTTAAAGAATGTTAAAAATGAACTAGATGAGAAACATCAAGAACTTGACGATATGAAGACGAGAGAAGGTGAAATGCAATCTCATATTACTTTACTAAAGGGTAAAGAAGATGAACTTTTAAAGACATTACAAGAACTTGATTCTAAGAATACCGAATTGGAATCTTTGAAATCATTATATGAAAAACCAACTTTTGATTATATTTATGAAAAATCCAAATCTTTAGGATATGTTCCTGTCACTCTCGAAGAACATTCATTAAGTCAATCCAATTTAGATAAACTTGAATTGGGTCAAAAGAAGAATATTGAACTGGAAGATAAAATTGTTTTACTTTCAAGTAAGAACAATGAATTATCTGATCTCAATGCAAGTCTTGAAAAGAATGTTTCTGAATTATCAAAGCTAAAGGATATGTTAGATAGCCCTGATGTTCACTACATTAAAGAGAAAGCTGTTAGTCTTGGCTTGATTACGCTTCCAGTTTCTGATCATGATCTCCTCAATAAGAACATCGAAACATTATCATCTAATTTAGAATCATTGAGAACAAAGATTGCTGAAATTGAATCTGAAAAGGTTGAGTTGAATGAAAAAATAAAAACTCTTGAACATGCGACCGCATCACCATCCATCGATTATATTCAATCTAAATCTGCTTCATTGGGAATTATTCCAATTCCTATTGTTGAGCATACTTCATTGAAATCTGAATTGCAAAGAAAGGATATCTTGTTAAAGGAAAATAAACAACAGTTGGAAGAATTTGAACTGTTGAAAAAGGATGCTTCTACTAAGAGAGCTGAGCTTGATGATGTTTACATGCAATTAGATAACATTACTGCGTCATACGAATCTCCATCATTATATTATTTGAAAGATAAACTATCAACTTTGAATTATGTTGCTATCACCGAATCTGACTATGTTGAACTTGAACATATTAAGGATGAATCAATCAAGACTACTGAAGAATTATCAGATAAATTGAAATGTGCTAATACTGAATTGGAAGAAAAGAACAAGCAACTGGAACTTATTTCAACTGAATTAGAATCAACCAAAACCAACTATGAAGCACAAGTTGCTGTGAAACCTGAAGAACTTGACGAGTCTAAGTTACGGGATATTGCTGCATCTAAGGGTATGACATTGCTAACAATTGCTGATATCAATAAAGGTTATGAAATGGGTAAATCTTCCTCTGTTGCTACTGTGACTTCTTCAAATGTTAACAACCTCTCTTCACAACCAATTGAAAATATAATTGAATATCTAGAGCCAAAGGGTTATACGATTATGACGAATGAGGAATATGCTACTATATTGAAAACACACCCTGCTAGCTCAGGAGAACTTGATAATTTAGCTAATATTTCACACGATTTATCTGATATTGAATCCGATATTGAATCAAAGAAGCATATTCTGGAAGAATTAGAAACCAGATCAAGACATGATTCTATAATATCTTCAAGTAGCTCCATTACTAGTGTTCCAGTTTCAGTTTCTGTTGAAAATGTTTTGTCTGAAAAGTACCGTAAGCTTAATGATACTATTTTGAATTTATCTAAAGAAATTGATGATCTACATCAAGACAAGGTCAAAATTAGTAAACAAATCAACAGATTATCTGTCTCTCCTGAAGAGTATAATAATAACGCATTAACAAAGAAGCTGAACAAAAAGATTGCAAATATTGATGGTATGCTTGAGGTGAAGGCTGTTGAATTGAAGTCACAACAAAGTGCATTAACTGCAGTTCATGCATATTTGGAGAAAGCCAAGGGTTTGAATTTGGCACCTGTTACATCTACTGTAATCAGCTCAAATTCAGTTCCAGAAATTTCTGATCTTGAGAAAGAAATTTTAGAGTTACAAACCAAATATGATATGAAGAAACAAGAAATGGATAGACTTGCTCATGATATTAGTAATTCAAGTGAACCTTCACAATTAGTCGAGAGATTGTCGTTGTTGGGATATTCTGTTGTTTCTCCAACAGGCGATAATTCAATGGTAAAGGGAATTTCTTTGAATGGTAATAATATTTTAATTACTGCAATCGTCAATTCTGATAGTTTCAATACACAATCCGGTATTCTAACTCTTGATAGCTTTGTTGATGAGCACGGTTATTCAATTTTACCAACTACAGAACTCAAGGATAAAGAAAAACTATTAGATGTTGGTGAACTATCATTAGGTGATATAGAAGTCAGAGCCCGTGAATTGGGCTATACAGTTGTCAGTAATCAAAAGATGAATTTGATCATCGCAAAGAGTAATGAACCAAAACTTCCTGATTCGTTTACACAAGAAGAATTGGAGGTATATGCTAAAAAATTAGATTTACGTATCATTTCAGATGATGATATTGAGAGATTAAAAGCACGTACAATCACATCACGTGAATTAGCATCAAAGGCGGAAGAATTGAACTTACTTTTACTATCACCTGACGAAGTTGATGATTTAAAAATTCATGAGCCTGTTACTGCTGAAAATATTGTTGAAAAGGGCAAAAATCTTGGAATTATGTGTATTCCACTTGCTCAATTTGTTGCAACTACAGTTTCCAGAACTCCCGATATTCCAAATGTTACAGTTCTTCCAAATAGTTATTACAAAATATTAACTAAGAGTCACGAATGGTATAAGAAAAATAAGGACAACTTGGGTACACCTCCTCCAGCTCCAACTCCAGTGGTTAAACCAAAACCACCTACTATTCAAGAAGATGATTCATTTGATTTATCTGCAATAATGCAACGCCCTACAACTGGTGGTCAACATTTACCTGCGAATTTTGATGCTGTTTCATTACATACTGTAGACACTATTATTTCAAATAGAAAGGTTATCATTGCAGCAGTTGCACAAACAATTATGGGTGAATATTTGTTCAAGTATTATAGAAAGCTTGGTCCATTTTCGTCTGTTTCTGATACTAGACACGAGAGATTTTTCTGGATCCACCCATATAGTATGACTATTTATTGGTCACCATTAAATCCTGTTTCATCCGATCCAGCAAAGAATCAAATTAAAGCACTATCAATTTTGGATGTGAAAGTGGTTGAGGATAATAATCCACTTCCGGTTGGTATTTATCATAAAAGTTTAATAATTAAATCACATGATAAGAATATTAAGATTACATGTCCAACAAGACAATTACATAATGTTTGGTATAACTCGTTGAGATTTTTATTGGATAGAAGTACAGATACATGGGTTAATGATGATGATCTTGAAGATCAATATCAACAAGACTTCACATTAGATAATAAAACAAAATTAGAAAGATCACAGACACAAAAATTTAAACGTATTAGTGGATCTCCAAGTTTCACTTTCAGAGGCGATTCTAGAATTGCATCGAGGACACATTCTATGAGAACTCTTAGAAAATGATTTATTTGTTAGTTATATTATATAGCCATAGACAGTATCTATATGTAATTCGATACCTTTAAAATAAGAACTACAAAGTATGAAAATTAATAATGATTGGGCGTGCAATAAAAGAGCATATATTATTTTCATAAAACTTCAACTCAGTGTAATTCAAAAAACCAAATCAATATTTAGATTAACAATATTGTGCCCCAGAAAAATGCCTTTCTAAAAACAATTCTGGTGGTTTCTCAAACATTGGAAAATATATATATTGTGAAAGGTTTATTAAAGACCCTCTTCTCTCAAATATTACCAAAAGAGGTAATAATTGCTGGCACTCACGTAAAGTAAATTCATGTTAAGGGAAAATAATATGGTGAGTATAATATTTAAGTCATAGATTAAGATATAACTTGCTTTGTTTACTTGCAATATATATCATAACTTTATGAAGAAGTTAAAAATTTCTGTTTTAAATAAACCTAAGACAAAACATATATATGTACATAAGCTTGGAAATAATATATATAATAGTTAATAGAATAAAAAAATAAAACTGTTGGTTAGAGGGGGGACATTTATGACATAAAAAGATAAAATTGTTGAAAACAACTAAGAAATGCAAGATTAAATTTATATATAAGTAGTAATAATAGAATAGCCGAAACTGTCGTTAATTTGATTCATTTAATTCTTCTTTGAATCTGATTTGCAAAATGGATTTAAAACACGAACTGTTAAACATGGTAATGACATTCCAATTTCTGATCTTAAAACGACTGGAACTCTATCTAATAATTTAATTTCTTGAATATAATTAGAACCATCAATTTCTGTGTGTAAATTTTCTAAATATGGATCTAATGCATTTTGTCCATCTTTTGGTAGTAATATATTAACATGTGGTGGTTTAAGATTTAATTTATCCAATTTGGAAAACATTTCATCACTTAATAATCCATTTTTAGAATTTGAAATATCATCTTGATTTTTAGCAGCATCAACTGAAGAAACTCTAAATTTATTTTTGATTGAAGCTCTATAAGATAATGGTTCACTTTCATCAAGAGGTATAAATGTAGAAGAATCAATATCAGGTTTCCAAAATAATTTTAAAATTTTATTAACTTTATCAAATTCAGCTTTTGATAATGGTAATTGATCACCATGGATTCTCTTTTCAATACCAAATTCTGGTAAATATACATCAAATGCAGATTCATAAACTTGTAATACAACACCAGAGCATAAAACTTGACCAGTTTTAACACTCATATCATTAATAGTTTGACATAATAATAAATGAATAGCTTGTTCTTGTGTTGCATTTGCACAATCTTTCTTAAAATTACAATAATCACTTACAACTTTTAATGAATCAATATCATCTTTATATTGATCAATTGTATGATTAATAATATGTTTTAATTGTCTATGAACAATAATATCAGCATATCTTCTTAATGGTGCGTTAAAATGGGTATATGTGGGAAGATTTAAAAGATAATGACTTAATTCTTGATCACTTTTACCTGCAATAACATATTTACCTCTACCCATACATTTAACTAAAATTGTTTCAACAGCTTCTCTTTTAATACGATCATCAATTTTTAAAATAGAATTTTGGAAACTACCCGCAGTTGTAGTATCTAATTCAATTCCAAGTTGTGCAACTTTACTTTGATAATATTCAAATTTATTTAAAGTTGGAATTGGAAATTTTCTTAATAATGCTCTATCACCTAAAGCAGAATGTACTTTTTGTGCAACTGCTGCATTAACATTATGAAATATTTCATCAATTATAAATGTTGATTGAATATTATCATAAATATTTAATGATAATTTAACTCTTTCATCATCTAATTGATCTAATAAAGGTAACATATTTTTGGTATTTAAATTTGGATTATTTAAACGTTTCTTTTTTAATCTGGAAGCAATTAATGACATTGAAGCAAAATAACTTGAAATTGCACTATCATTTTTTAAATTAGAATCATTTGAATCATTTTCATTTAATAATTTATCAATATCTTCATAATTTATCATTTTAGAAGGTTTAATTGCAGTTTCTCCCATCCAAACATTTTCAATTTCAAAAGTTAAAGAATCAATTTCAAATACAACTGATAAAGAAGGTGATTTTTGAGATTCATTAAATGAAATTAATTTATTAATATTATCAGGAAATAAATTAACACTTTTTTGAGGTAAAAATACACCATGTGATCTTTTCTTAGCTCTTTTATCTAAATTAGTATCATTTAAAATATATTCACTAACATCAAGAATATGAACACCTAATTCAATTTTATTACCATCAATACCTTTAACATGAAATGCATGATCACAAAAATTACCATTTTCTGAACATGCAATAATATAATCATCATTAAATTCTTTTCTATTATTTTTTGATAAAATATAATCTGTACTTGGGAAATCTAACATATATTTTTCTTCACCATCAATATATTCATCACACATAAAATTATTATCTCTTAATATTGATTCAACTTCAACAGCTGGATCATCCGTTGGACCTAATCTTGCAACCAAAGTACCAAATGGATGTAATGAAGTAATTGGCCATCTTTTAATTGAAGCAATAAATGTTTGATTAGAATATTTTTCATGATTTTCAATAAAATCTTTTGGTGCTTGTTCAGTTGGAATTGCAATTAATGGTACTTTTTTATCAATTGGTTTAAACCAAACAATTTTAGGTTTTGGACGATTATTATTATTATTATTATTATTATTACTATTATTATCATCATGATGTTTCTTTTGGGGTATATTTGAAGATAAATTATCATCTTTATTATCTTTATTATCTTTATTATCTTTATTATCTTTATCCTTTTTAGCAGCTTGAGAAGGTCTTAATAATCCAAGTGTACCAGAAAATAATTGACCTGGAATACGATCAATAACAGCAACAACATGACCAGCGTATAATGGTTTAGAATCATCATTAATTTCTTCTTCTTCAACTAAAAGTAAAGATTGACCTTCAACTTCAACATCATCATTTTTTTTTTGAATTGGTCTTTGCTTTAAAGAATTTTTTCTATTAAGTGAACCAGAATTACTTGAATTTAAATTTGGATTTGTTAAAGAAGAAGTTGATTGATCATTTAAATTTGATGATGTACTTGCATCATTATGAACATCATCATTTGGATCAGAATTAAATTTTGTATCTTTTCTTCTCTTTTTCTCTTCCTTTTCACGTTTTGAAGACCAAACTTCATCAACAACTAATAATTCAACAGCAACTAAATCACCTTCTAAAGCTCTATTACGATCTTTTGAACCACAAATGAAAATATCTGCATCTAATAAACCATCAGTTGAAACATAAGCATCAGATCTATTTTTTTTATTAACACGTAAAATACCAGTAACTAATTTACCTTCATTGATTAAATCAGGTAAAGAACTTTGAGGTAAATAAGGAGCAAATAAAGATTTTCTTTGACCACCTTGATTAAATTGAGATATTGAAGAAATTGAACCACCATAAGAATTTCTTGAACGATGACTTGGAATAAATGGAGATTCAAAATTACTTGATATACTATTAGAAGAATTATGAGTTGGAGTTGACAGTAAATTTGTATTAGGTAATGATTGTTTTCTCCAATTTGAACTTAAATCAGAGCCTGTACTTTTATGACCAAGAGAATTATTAGGAGTTGCAAATGCAGGTTGTGGAGGTTGCAAAGATTGAGATGATGAGTCTTTTGGAGGAAATTGAAAACTTCTTTGAGGAGATCTATCAGAGAATGTAGATCTTGTTCTTGAATGTAATCTTGGAGAACCTAAAGGTAAATCTGTTGGTTGATCATCTAATTTTGGAGAATTTGGGAATTTAAAAACTGGAGGATTTAATAAACCATTTGAATTTGTAGAATATGGATTTTCTGATATTTGTTCATCTAAAGTTGAATTTGATATTGACAGTTTTGAAGGAGAATTTTGATATCTTTGTGCATGAGCTTCTGCTGCAGCCTTTTTTGCTTCCTGTAAACCTAAAGAATGTCTTCTTGTATGACCTAAAGCTTGTGGTCTTGAATCTGTTTTAGAGAATGGAATACTACCAACTGAAGTAATTGAAGATTGAGATCTTCTATGATTTTTTGGAGAAGAATAAGAGTTTGAGTTTGAGTTTGAGTTTGAATTTGAATTTGAATTCGAATTTAAATTTTCATTTTGTATTGGAGATTGTTGGAAACTACCAGAGTTTGAAGAAGATCTTCTATGATGATTATTTCTAGAATTAGTTGGAGTTGGTGGTTGTAAATTAATATTTTGGAAATTAAATGGGTTTTGAGATTGTTGATTTAATTGTTGTTGTTGCTGTTGTAAAATTTGTTGTTGTTGAGCTTGAACAATTTCTAATTGACGTTGTAAGCTCA
This sequence comes from Pichia californica, assembly GCA_030574395.1. Taxonomy (NCBI): domain Eukaryota; kingdom Fungi; phylum Ascomycota; class Pichiomycetes; order Pichiales; family Pichiaceae; genus Pichia; species Pichia californica. The sequence continues at coordinate 51,249 of JAJMEW010000219.1, forward strand.
ATTGTTCCACTGTAATAATTAATTAATTGATATGGTTGAAAATATATTTTAAGAAAAATACATATTATATGTTAGTATTGAATCTTGATAAAAGAAAATGAAATAAAATAATACATACACATTAAAGTTGTCAATTCACTAGGTGATCTTCTATGTGCGACATGAATTGTCTTTGGTTTATTTCCTGTAGTTCTTACAGTTGACTGAAGTTGTTGTTGTTGTTGTTGTTGTTGTTGTTGTTGATTGGTACCCGATTGATATGAATTGGATTGATTATTCGTATTATTATTACTATAATTATTATTGTTATATTTGTCCATGATGTTTTAAAAGTATATATAATTAGAATTTAGAAAATAGGATAGTAATGAGCCAATAAAGGAAGATAAAAATGAATAAATAATTAAGTAAATGAATAAATAAATAAATAAATAAATAAATAAATAAATAAATAAATAAATAAATAAATATCAAAACGAAAGAGTTGATTTTAAATTGAAATAGAGAATTTTTTTATTTTTTTTATTTGAGGTTTTAATTCTAATAAAAAGTTGTGAACAGATAAATAGATATGTTTTATGGATGTGAAAAAAAATATGGTAATGGTAAAGTATTGAATAAAAGAATGATTTTATTTTAATTTATTTATTTAAGTATGTAATTAATTTAAGTATGTAGTTAATTTGAGTAAATAATAATATGAAGTAAATGAAAGCAAATGACAAATTAGATGAAAAAGGATGGAATTTTCTCTATCCTATTCACAAGAGAAAGTGGAATTGAATGTAGAAGGTAATGGGGTTAGGGAATTGATATAAAGGAGGGTTTGCTGTAATATTTTGTTATCTTAAATGTAGAATATATTGACGCAATGTAGCCATAAGCCAGAAAGCAGGATTGTGATTGTGGCAGAGAGAAGATGAATGCAATATACGATAGGTACCCTAGAAGGTGGTGGCGAATGGCAAATTGGCAGTTGGTGTCAGCAGCGTCAAGTGTGACAGACCCAGAGAAGAAGACTGCTCAGCGCTGAGCATAAAACAGAAAACAGAAAACAGAAAATGACAAGACAAAAGACGTGTCGTGGTGGGCCTGGGGCCTGGGGCCTGGGTCGCAGCGGGTGGCGGGTGGCGGGAAGCGAAAAACGGGCCGACAAGCGACAAACAATCCCTGAATCCATCAGTCCTGAGCCCACAGACCGCTCAGGGAGCTGGGAGCTGGGAGCTGGAGGGGAATTGGGGCTTACAGATCCCACTACAACTATCACTACAACAACCTACCACATACCCTGACACCTACTACATCTTGTTTCTCAAGTGTTATTTAATGTGCTGTGTGATTAATGTTTGTTGTTCCACTTACCACTGACCAACGACATCCAGTTCTATAAATAGACATCAATAGCCATCTAATTATTTAACAATCAGCAATTAACCTTAAACCGGCACAGATAAAAAATGAGTGTGCCATGTGATATGTGACATCCGATCCGCGATCCGCTGAGCTCTCTTTCTCCGGCTGTCCGCGGTCCCTAATATTACTATAATTTTTTTTTTTTTTCCACGTCGATCGACGCAGCTGCTGACATAAGCATGGTTGGAATAATTACAACAATCTTAACTAAATATTGTGTCCAGGCATCGCGGTGAGAATCCACTTCGAATTGAATTTTTTCCTTTTTTCATCATCTTTTGGACGTCTTTAAAACATATATTAATCAACTAAAGGTCTTTACTTATCATTTCTGTATCCTTTTAATGTATATTGACTAACATCGGTCTATATATTCATGTAAGTATAAGACATATTAATTTTATCTTTTTCACTCTTCTTCTCTTTTTTCTCACACTGATCAAACACAAACACACGCAGACACACCACACACAACACACCATCGAACAATTTGGAGAGCTTTCAGTTTTCATTTTTTTTTTCATTTCCACTACTGAGGATGCACTAATTAGGAAATAATTGTGATAGTTCACTTTGGACTTTGACTTTTCACTTACAAAACCAAAACAACTACAAAACAAAGTATTAATTATGATGAACAAAAATCTTTTTCTTTTTTAAACTAAATAAATTATGTACTAACAATACAAAATTTTTTTTTTTACCATTTTTTAAATTCATATCAGTTTTGTGCTTCTTAACCCATTAACGTTTTTAGCCCGTTATTCTTCAATGTCTGCATCATATACTTCAACTTCAACTTCAGCTTCAACACAAACAGTAAATGAAAATCAAATTAAAGATAAAAATAATGATAATAATACCAATGATAATAATAATAAAGATCTATATATGACACCACCTCAATATTTATACACTTATGATAAAACTAAAATGATTTTAGATTTGAATAATGTAACTCAATTTACAAATCCTTTAGATCCATCAAATATTTTTAATAAAGATACAATTTTCCATTATTGTAATATGATTATTGATAGTTATAATAATGAATCTGTTAAATTAGCATTATATCGAGATAATAAAGATTATGGTCCAAAAAATGGTCCAATTGATGTTTATTTTCATCCTTTTCAATGGAAATCTGAATGGCATTTATCAATTGGATTTGCAGGATATCGTAAAATTTTATTCCTTAATTGTTCAAATTATTCAACATTTAATTCAAATTCAAATTCAAATTCAAATTCAAATTCAAATTCAAATTCAACAAATCAAAAAAATTCACCATCATTTCCTACAAAAGTTTCTTTAAGAGTTAAATATTTTGTTGAATTTTTCGGTCAAAAAGTTTCAAAACATTCACTTAAATATCCAAGATTATATGCCGATATTTTTGAACCATCAACAAAATCAAATGCAATTAATCTTATAAGTACTATATTTGCATTCTGTTTAGATCCAGTTGCATTAATAAGATGTTTTTGTGATCCAAATTTTTCTCCAAGAATATTCGATATTTCAGATTGTTTAAATATAATTAAAGAATTGGATCAAACATTTCGTTATGAATTAAAACAAACAAAAATGAAACAAAATGATAATTTAATTGAATTAACAAAAAATGAGAAAAAAGATGAAATTGAAGATGAACAAAAACAACATCAAAAAGAATTAGAAAAAATTGAAAAGCAAAAGAAAAAAGATCAAGCAATTAAAGATGAACGAGATAGAATTGAACAAAGAAAAAAATTACAAGAAAAATTTAGAATTGAAAGAGAACTAATGGAAAAAAAAACTCGTGAATTAGAAGAATTGAAAAAATTAGAACTAGAAAGATATGCAATTGAAGAATCTTTTTCACAATCAACAAATAATTTAGGAAATAAAGAAAAAGATGATTTAGAAATTGTTGATAAGGATAATCAATCAAATCTTAAAAGGGAATTAGAAAATAATACAAATTTAAATGATAATTCTATTGTTAAAAGACAAAAACCTAATACTAGACATACAGGTAATTCTATTTCTGCAGCAATTGAAATTAATGATCTTGAAGATACTGATGATTCATCTGAAGAAGAAATTGAAGTTCCAATTAGATCATTATTATCAGAAAATAAAAGGAAAGAACGTGAAATTCAATTAAAAAAATTATTTGTTTCAATTTATGCAACAGAATTTAAAAAGAATATTTATAATTTATCATTATTATCAAGTAGTAATAAATTAGATTTAATTTATAAATTAATTACTGAATTTTCATATAATAGTCATTTGAATCCATTATTATTTAATAATTCCTCTAATGAAAATACATTAAGAAAAGGATTTTTCGAAGTTAGACAAAGTTTACTCGTTACATATAAAAGACGTATGAAACAAGAATTTGATGAAGATTCATTTAATAAATCTCTTGATGAAAAAGATCCAAGTAATCAAATTATTCCATTAATTTTTGAAAATGGCAGTATATTTTTCATTAATATAAAAACAACTGATAAATTTAATTGTATTGTTAAATTAATTTGTATTACAAATAGGTCAAATAGATCAGAAAGAGAAATCATGAAAAACTATGCATTTAGAAAATTGATTGAAATGTATGTTGCAAAATATAACCGTTTAGTTATTAAAATTAGAACATCAATTATCAGTGTTAAATATACAGAATTTTATAAAATTGCAATGGCATCATTTTTCGTTTTACAAAGAGTACTTTGGAAGAATAAATTTGATTTGGTATTTAAACCAAAAGCTGAAAATCTTGATGCTTATAATGTATATTTTGAGAAAATGATGGAAAGTATAGAAATTCGTGATATGTTTTCAACAGAGTTAAATTTAAAGAGAACTCTTAAATATGCACTTATAAATTCATCATCTTGAAAATATTAAATATAAAATTTGTATATAAATTATTATTATTTAATGAATATGTAACTTTAGATATATAGAAAAATGAAATTGTAAATTATTTTTTATTTAACGAATTTCTGTAGATACAATAATTGAATTTGGATAGTATCAAAAACTAGATCAATTAGGAATAGATAAACATTTTTTCATAAAGTATCAATACATCTTTTATATTCCTCTCATTATATTAAAATATTAACAATTATGGTATTTGTTTAATTTTATAAATAATATACTTGATGTTCTTATAACTGCATAATTATATACTTTAGCAGAAAAAGCAGATATTTAGAGTTTTGAAATTTATAAAAACGTATTAGTAGTCTATATTAATATAAATATATAAAATGTGTTCTATATATATGATCAAAATTTATAAATAATTAAAGAAGAATATATCTATGCATAAATAAATTTTAATAAAATGATAAAAATAATTAGGAATGCATATCATTGTATAAAAATGTTACTCTTTTATTTAATAAAAACATCAGCACCACCAGTTAAAACATCATCAATCTCAATATCATCAATTGGTGTGTACTGAAATCTTTTAGACAAATTGTTTCTAGATTGGAATGGAACTGTTGGAAGAGATGTTGCAGCACTTGTTGAACCAATAGATGGTTTTAAACCATTTGGTGCACATGCATGTACAGTAGCTGGGGTATGAACAATCGGATGTGGACCACCAACAAATTTGATAGATTGAACGTATTGAAAAACTCTCAAAGTAGATCTCATATTTGCTGTATAGTTGATGAAAAGTTGAAGTATTTGTTAAATATATATAATCTTGAATTGAATTGTATATTGTATTGGGGGTTTATCAAATACTTGAATTATATACGCAACAATACCCCGACTTTGTATTGCTCGCAGCGTTTTGATTTGAATTTTGTTAGTAATAAGCAAAAAGTGGGAAAACCGAACTCGACTCCGTGGGCTTACGTCAGCAAAACGTCGATCGACGTGCACAGCCTCGAATATTGAACCTTTAACTAATTATGCATTTTCTATTTTCTCTCTTTTTTGCCATCAAATTCGTTTCTCTTATATACATTACAGAGCGACAGCTAGCCAACATTGATTTATAGACATTTATGATTTGCCCTCAGATAGTGTTACATATAGTTGATAAAGACGTATACCTTTTATTGATTAAAAATTCCAATTGAAGAAATTAAAACATATCAACAAGAATAAATAATGAATCACGATCCTTTCCATTGGGGCAGACCATCACAAGGCACTTATGGTGATTATAATTACAATATTGCACACGCTTCTAATGTAGATAAATCTAATAAATCAAATTCAGAATTTCCAAAAATGCATACACAACAACCTATGATTACCGGTACTTCTGTAATTGCAATTAAATATAATGATGGTATTGTCATGGCTGCAGATAATATGGGTTCTTATGGGTCATTATTAAAATTAGATGATTTACAAAGAATAATACCTGTTGGTTCAAGTTCTGTTGTTGGTATATCTGGTGATATCAGTGATTTCCAATATTTAGAACGTTTATTAGATGATTTAGAAGTTGAAGATTCTTATGATATGGAAAATGAAAATTTAAAAGCAAATCATTTATCTGAATATTTAACTAGAGTTATGTATAATAGAAGATCAAAAATGAATCCACTTTGGAATGCAATTATAGTTGCAGGTTTTGATGATAATGATGAATTAGTACTTAAACATGTGGATTTATTAGGTGTTGCATATTCATCTCCAACTTTAGCAACAGGTTTTGGTAATCATTTGGCCATTCCTTTATTAAGACAAAAGGTTGAAACTGAAGATGATGCTGCAAAATTGACAAAAGAAGAAGCTATTAAAACAATTAAAGATTGTATGAAGGTTTTATTTTATAGAGATGCTAGATCCTGGGATAAATACTCTCTATGTGTTATAGAAAAATCCACAAAATCTATAAAGATTGAAAAGGATGTTAAAGTAGAGGGAATGAAATGGGATTTTGCTCAACATATTACTGGTTATGGTATCCCTCAACAGTAAGTAGGCATGTATCAGTATATAATTTAATAAAAATAAAACTTCACAATAATATAATAAACTTGTAATATATGATAATAAAATAGTAATAAAATTTATATAAGAATAATAATAATAATAATAATAATAATAATAATAATAATAAACAAACAAAATAAAGTACACTATAAAACAAATGATAAACCAGATAAAGCTACAGTAAAATTAATCTTCAAATTGAATTCTTTGTTAAGTTCATTTAACTTATTCAATATAAGATATCGTGGATTGACATCTTCTAAAGTTTCCTTAACATGAATGATAATTACATTAAGATCCTGTAAAGGCTGATATGTCGCATTTATATATAAAGGATCGTTAGCTTTCAAATTTTTTAATTTGATTGATTCATCTTTTGAATCTATACAAATTTTTCTTAACACTGTTAATTCATAAATCAAATATGACGGTATCATATGACCAAATAATGGAGGTGGTTTATCAATTGTTGAACATTCAATAATAATTGAACTAAATTTATCTTGAAGTATCATTGGTGCTATATATTTCCAAATAATCAAGTTATAATTACAATTAGATATTAAATCTGTTTCAACATCACCAAAAAACAGTATACTGTAATCAAATTTAGTATCATTTAATAAAAATGCAGTACTTATATATCGTTCATCACCTGATTTAATTCCATGAGATATTTTAAATGGCGTAACCTCGTATCTTTTCGATATATTATTATTAATCTTATTGTTTTGTATAGGATTTAAAGATACTATACCCATAGAAACCAAATCTGGCCATACTAAACTGTTAAATAAATTATCTTTAATTGAATCGATTGTTGAATTCAAACCAAAAACTTTTTTAGGTTGAGTAAATGCTGGCGAATTTATTATCAAGCTTGAAACATGATCTAAATGTGAATGCGTTATAAGATATGCATTTATAGAATTGAGTAATTTATCTCCTATTTGAAAATGCGATTGATTTTTAAAATTTATTTTATCAAAAGGTGTTGTTAATGATAAATTTTTGGTATTTATATAAGTTGATATTAAGTCCGACACTGATTTTTCACCATTTGAAGTAGGATTGGAGTATAAATCAAGTAGATAAGAAGATTTTAGATAACTATCATTTTCACATGCTTTTAATATATCTACTATAGCTGATAATCCCGTTCCGGCATCAATTGCAAGAAATGAATCATTATCACCATTCAATATAGAATTGTAATTTATATCTGTTGGTTTAATCAAAAAGGAACAAGTTTTTCCAGATATTGGACCTCCAGAACACCCTAGAATTGTAAGTTCAAAATGTTTCTTATTTTTAGGCATGAATTGAAGTATATATTGTAAAAGATAGAGATGAATTTAATTCAAAAGATAGTCAATTATGAAAATTCGTGATTGCAAATGAGTACAATTCAACAATGGGGGAGGGGGTTACAAACACGATAATCTTCTAATATAAATTGTAATTAGAAAAAAAATATAATAGTATATACAATTCCCTTGCAATTGAATAATGAAAGATAATGGTGTAGTATTGGTGTTTGCTTGAGAATAACAAGTGTGTTTGTATTGATACAATTGAAATCAGTGCTTATCAAGGTTAATAATGAAACCCTAATCAGATATAAACTGTATATGAATTTTTTGAGTAGATTTAGGAATTATAACTTTGGAGAGAAAAAAGTGACAAAGGTATATATATGTTATATATATCTGTTTATGTTTGTTAAGAAGTAGTTGAAAAATCAGTGATAACCTTATGTATAAATTTCCTTTTTGTCTTTTGAATAGAATCAGTTGAGAAAATGCGTGGAGTATCAAATTTATAAAAGATAAATGATTGAGTGTGAGCTGCGAGATTGTGCAAAAGTAGCAAGCGCCGGGAGGAGGGAGAATTCTAAGTTTTAAAATCTAATAATTCAGTAATGTGGTATTTTTGGGCTTCTTTGCTTCTTTTTTTCTTTTTTCTTTTATTCCAATGGTTAGTTCGCTGAGGGACGATAATGAATTAGCAGTGAAAAGTGAAATAGAAGTTTGTGCATATATATAAGTGAGTATATATATATATATATATATATATAATGTGAACTGTGGATGACAACACTTGGAGTTCATGATTAATTACTTAAATACTCAAACAAAAATAATCAATTTCATTGATTGATATCGACATCCAGAATGCCCCACGAACTAAATAATCTTGCTTTCTGCACGGAATATGCATTAAAAATTGCACTTGCTCAAACAGAAGCGCCTGCAAGTTCCAAATCGGACGTTTTCATTGCTCTTTTCCTCCCTTAGAATCTTTTGCCGCACAGCATCGGCGGGAGAACCAGAGTCCGCATTTTCAACCGCCCACTCTGCTTCTGGAAAACAAGAGTGCTGATATTAATAGGAAATTTTGGGGAATAATGACAGATGCAGTCACAGCATCCCTTCTAAATGGACCAATAGAGTTCTGTTAATACGTCAAGTACAGATAATAATATAGTTACTGGATCTGGGACGATTATCTATTTAAGGTTCTATATATCTAAGATTTCTCTATATATATTGCCGTTCTTCTTCAGTAGTATTCTCCTCTTAGGAATAACCAGTACTATGTTACTCCTCAGTGGCGAATATACC